>JAQQAE010022722.1:0-10195 GCA_029823295.1 Pseudamia nigra | reverse complement strand
ACTCTCTGGGTTTTTCCCGCAGGCGTCCTGCCAGTACTTTCAATGCTCGAGTCCACCCCCCCGCCCCCCCGCCTTCTCTCTTTCCTCACTAAGCTCACATCTTTACTGCACTTCCTGTCTTTGTCAATTGGTCCTGTGCTTCGTCAACCTTCTTTCATGCATGTTGATTCTTAAATGGCTGATGTCACTATGTCTCTGTCCACCACTTACGCTGTATATTTCTGTCTGTCTGTGTTCACGGCTTTCTATTTGTGTTCTCCTGACTGTGCTTGAAGTGAACAGTCAAGAGAACACAGGGCTTTAGACATAACAAAGCCAGAAGGAACACAGAATATTTCAAAGACCAAGCATTAAGTTGTAGCTCAAGAGTAAATGAAAGAAAAAGACAAATATGAAGGGAAAGAGAAAGATGTTTCCTCTAATATGATTACATCATCTTCTGCAAGCTCCTGTTGCCATGACAACAGAGTCACATTAGCCTAATCACACTAACGTCTGACACCTTCACTAAGAATTCACCAGACCTTCATCCCAGGACTCAGACCATGTAGATTTGACTTTCATGCCTCTTTGTCTAGCTTTTGTTTTTCAGTCGCAGTAACTACAAATGCAGTTAATTTCACGGTTCATGACAGGAACACTAAATTGTACCATTATGTAATTTATCTACTTAACAGCAGTAGCGTCTAATCCAAAGTGGTGGTTTATGCTGCCCTACAAAGGCAAACTGTAAAACCTGTGCAAGCAGTGAAAGTGAGAAAAATTAAATGGAAGTTTTTATTCATAATCTTGATTAATTTCTTGTTCTTTTTTCACTTTTCTCAATTATATTATCATTGATGTTCATTTTCAATTTAGATTTTGGTCATTGCTGTCTATTTTGCTTATGTTTTATAATTTTGTTCCTTATTTTGTTTTATGTTTTATTTTATAATTAATTTTTGTTCAAGTTTCTTCTGTTCGTTATTCTGTCCATTCATCTTCAGAGTATTTACATTTTTTGTGTTTTTTGCTCATTTTCAGTCAGAACACATATTGACTTAGTTTTGCCTGGATTTCCACGTCGTTTCAAATTTGGCACCTGATTTTCTCTGAAATAAAACTGAATTTACTAAAGACGCTTTGTTGCAAAATAAATCAGACGTGACAAAGTCCAGGTCCAGTATTAACCCAGTTTTTAACAAATCTTGTGTGACTGCACTTTGCCTTTGTAGGCCGCTACAGCTGCCTTATTTTCCAACATATAAAAAATGTATGTAATTTGTGCTCTAATCATGTGAGAAATAAAATATTTATTTTCTCCACCTTCTTATTTACTGTTTAAAAAAGTGTATTTCTATGCTCTCTGTTGTCTAGGCTGTTACAAAAAGAGCCACTCGTATAGAGATACTGTTGTGTTGCAGTTATCTAGTAAAGTACACTGCTGTGGACTAAGCTAAAAACGAAATAAATTAAGGAAAAGCTACTGTATTGCTAGTGAAGATACAGAGGAGGTGATCTATAACTGTCAACATGCCAGCTTTTCTGCAAAGCAAGCCAACTTCTGAATCTGCTGCTGCTTAGTCAGTCACTCTAGCATTAGGCTAATTCACAGGCTCTGTGTGGTTTGTGCATTTTCCACCGCTGCCACTGATGTAAAGGTACAGCAGAGGAAGCTTTCACCAACCATAACCTGTTTAGATCAAAAGATTTATTACATTTATACCTCTCACGCTGGCTCCAGCATAAAATAAAGGAAAAAATTGTGCAGTGTGTGTGTTTTTAATAAACTGAAATGAGCCTTGGGAATTGGCTATAAAAATGCTACAGAGCTCAATGTGTTGACGACACCCAAGAGGACCTTAAACCCCTCCTCCTGACTAAAACTGCACACAATCACTGTTCAATACCAGCTACTAATGAAGCAGGTCTGCTGTGTTTCTAAGATGCTTTAAAGGTCCTAAAATGTGAAAATCAATCTGTACAGGGTACAGGTTTATATAAACTCTGTGATGTAAACAAAAAAAAAAAAAAACTGAAAATATGAACTTCCTCAGTACTGGCTTTCCTGAGAAGTCCACATAACAAAGCATTTTAGATTTCTGTGATTTGTGGCACCACAAGCCATAATCAAATCATTGTTGAGCTAAAATAAATTACTCCTGCCTCCATGCGCCAGCAGATCAGGGGCTGAAATTTTACAAACAGTACAAGTTACAAGTGTGGAAATGCCATAAGAACAGGATCGCAGATGAACACTCTAACTTTAAGCTTAAATTCCAGTGGCCATTCGCTGGTGCTGCTGACAAGACACCTACAGCGGCAAAAATGGTCGGAAAAGACTCTTTGTGACGTATGATCAGGTTTTAAAATCCATAACATCGCTTGCAGTCTGAGCGGCCACTGGTCAAGAGGGAAGGGGTAGTATGCCTGTGCAGTGTTCTGCATAATATGGAAGTAACACACAATTTTGCTTGTTTTTGTTTTTGGCTTCATCACTAGGAAATGAATTGGGGCCATTTTCCCATGAGGAAACCTATTCACAAAAGATTCTTGGTTATAACCCACCATATTCAAGCTAAAATACATGCTGAAGTTACAAAGAGAACTCTGGAAAACCAAGGAAAAATTAAATCAATGTCTTATTTGATCAGCTCCCTTGCAGAAGTATTTGCTAGAAACATATGAGCAATGCTGTTATAAAGACAGGTGTTAAGATATGGGACTTTTAATGAGAAATAGCAGAAATCTCAGAAAAAGTAAAGCTCTGCAGTCCTGGGTTGCAGTTAACTGCTGAGCAAGGCGAACACAGCACTGTACCGTATACTGGAAAAGAACCATCACACACAGGCCAATAAGTGGTAGCATCTCACTTTGTTTCCTTCCTAAGCCATTCATCTTACAGTATCATGACCAATGAACTCCACTTTGTTAGTGTCTGTGTGTGCGAGAGCAAGAGCGAAAGAAACCTGGACTTTGAACAAGCCATGCTAACAGAGCAAGAGCTTCATCCTGTTCCCGTGAAGTGAGAACTAGAGCCAACAGCCAAGCGCAGCATTCTGCTCCACGGCTGCCTCAGCAAAAACACAATATGTTGGCTCTAAAGGACCACGCTGGCAGGAACTCTCACCCCAAAGAATCTCATCAGTTCCATTATATTGTATGCTTATTTGGCTAAAATATGTTCAGAGAGAATAAATAGGGGAAAGTGTGAAAATTACTGCAAGATGAGTAATTGCTCAATATGATATTACTCAGTTCTCCAAGGCTGGTTTAGGAGAGGATTTATACATACTGTGTGAAAAAAGCCATGTCGGTACCGTGCTCATCCCTATTTTTATTATAGTACCGGTAACTGAACATTGATTCATGGGTTTTCAGGCCAAACTGCCAACTGAACACTCACAATGAATGGTTCTTGAGTTAAGCTCTTGACTTTTGGTGTGTATTATTCCTGTTACTGCATAACCTTTTCAACAGAGTGTTTAACTATTAATATTTTATAAAAGTAGCATGGCATTTAAACTGAATGGCCATTTTGTGACCTCTTGATTACGATCACTGGCTAGTCACAGCCTTTGATGCTCCGGACCTATATTTACAAAAATAGTGGTATCCATAAAAATCCCACTTAGGCTGCATCCAGAGAGGAGGCATTGTGACAACAGTGATCCAATAGCACTAAAAAGTGTGGCATAGACAGTTCAGGTGGTCAGTAAACATTGCAACTGTCAGTAGTACAGGTTGGATATTTTCCAGCTCTACCTCTATGTACTCTGTAACCATTGTCTTCAAACTTTAGCTCCAGCCACAAAGGCTTTGATTGGCTCAGCTGTTACAACCCCATGTAATTCACTGTTGCATTGTTCAGGTTCACCTGTTCCTCAGATAAAACAGTACTGTAAGTGGATAGTGTCATATATCAATACCAATTTGACCACTCACATGACAATGTACACTAAGATTACTACAACCAAGAGCCGCAGCCAATTCAAAAGTCAAATTCTAAATTAAACCAATATCATCAGTAGGCCAATCAGGACAAAATAGTCTTATCACAATTACTAGTGCTAATTTAATTTGCACAGTAATGGTAATCATCTACATTCACTTGTGTAAGAATAGGTGGATGAAAACAACAGAAATGCCACATTTTATTGCAACCTTAACATCAAATCAGAGCAAGTTCGGACAGTATGGAAAATACCAATTGCCAAATATAGTTGTGTGTGTTAGTGGTTGACAAAGGTTTTCCTTACAGATGCCAAGTCCCAATGGAAATATCAGTGATGTGGGAATCCTGTGTTACATATTAATGACCTGGTTCCATCTAGAAGATAAGAAATGGGCCGGGTCAGCTTCATGTGCCATCGTCTGACCATGTTGCACAGCCATATATCCATATACCACACGCTGCGGTGCTAATATGAGGAACCAGTGTTGGGAAAATCCAGTCTTTTACTATATGTGTTTGAGAAACTTTATTTTTGACAATTTCAACAATTTTAGTATGTACAGTGTATTTTACAGCAAACTAGTGATACATACCACATCTTTCCTTCTGAAAGACTACACCTCTCCATACATGTTCCTTGTATATCATTTAGAATTGATAAAGTCTCTTTTAAAATCAACTGTGCACATCAGCTGTTTCAAATCACATTGTTTCTGAATAATTGTAAGCCATTTTTAGCCTTGTCTGAATTATTTGTTTGTGTAGCAGCAAAATGACACTGATCTGACAATACATGAAATGTGTGGTTTATAATGTCATACAAGTCGAAGGAAATTTTAATTACCATTATAATCATTATTTTTTTAATTACCAAACTTTTTGTCATTCGGGGCTGTCCGTTTTTACACCATTTGAGCTTTAATGGCATCACATTGCTCTGCCTCCTTCACTCCACCACTGGTCATCATCAGTAATTTCAGTCACAGGAATTTTTATCATTTATGTGAAATCTGCACGCTGCAATTTCAGTTTACAAAGACTAAAAGGTAAACAAAATGTGATTTTGATTTATGTGTTCCAGGGTTTATTGCCAATGAATTGTTCTATTACACCAATTACATTATTAATCCAAATGAATTATTTGTCCTATCATCAGTCTATGAATAATTAAAAAATGAACAAAGTCCTCCTGAGATGTACAGTGCCCCCTAGTGCTTCCAAACTATTATTCCTCCCGTTTCCACACTCAAAGCCTTTTGCACCACAGGGCTGTGGCCTGAGTAAAACATTGCTGTGGTACAGACACAGCCAGCAGAATTCGCATGTGTAACCTCATCAGTTAACATTAAACTTTGGAGCCGACACTTCCTGCTTTCAGCGAAGGAGCTGCAACAGGCAGTCGCAGCACAACCTGGCCAAACTCCATCAGTGGCGCTGAATGGTGCCGGTGCCGCTATCAGGTTTTCCTGGCAATGTCTATCAACAGGAATGATGAACTGTATAGAAGGGCAGCCAGCTCCATGCTCTCAAAATGCTGTGCACCAGGCATTCCAACTGGGATTACACCCTGGTATAGAGTAACCTGGCTGACTCCACCCAGCACCATCCTCTGCAAGAAGAAGAAACTCAGGCCAAAGAGAGAATGCGCTCACGTTGTCAGTCTGGAACATCACGGTATATTTACAAGAAAATGGCTCACCTGCACGCCTATTAATATTAAGTTTATTTACTGTATAAGCACTTTCCAGCTTAGAAGAAGATGAGAGGTCAAATGAAAACCCCAAATACAGCACATCCCACCCTTTGCTACATTCAGAGACCACAATTAAAAGTCAAATGAATGGTGAAAGAATAATTATCAATTAAAGGAATAATATCCGAGTAAAAAAGAGGATAAAACAGAACAAAATTGCATGTTAAGTACTGTATACAAGTTGCTAAAATAGACACAGTACTAAAACCCTAGCAACTATGTGACTGAAGACAATAAATTATTTGGTACTGGCCATTCTGTAAATGTATATTTACGGAGGAATTTAAAAGCGACAGCGGATTCAGCTGAATAGAAGACTGAAAATGCATGGCCACCCTTGATTTTTAAATCTTATTTTTGTTTAGGTAATCCTAACGGTCTGGCTGTGATGAAAGGGGTTAAAAGATCTTCGAAGTATTCTGGAGCCAGGCCACATATTGCTTTATAAGTAAGCAATGAATTTTTGAAGTGGGCAACCAACGTAATGAGGCTAAAATTGGGGGAATATAAGCAAACCTGTTAGAATGTTTTTGGTAGTCTTATAGCAGAATTCTGAATGAGCTGTAACTGTGACACTGAGAGAGGATTTAAGCGAGTAAAGGGAGAATCGCAATAATCCAGATGGGAAGAAGGAAAAGCATGAATGACATTTGCTGTGTCTTGAACATACATTATTTTAGCAATGTTCCTTAATTCACAAAAACAAGGTTCTGTGATGTGTCCAGTGTGTTGTTCAAAGGAAAACAGACAGTCAAGGTTTGTATGTTTGAGTTAACTGAGATAATCTGTATTTTCTGTTCTCAGCCAATTAATACATAGCACCTCTGTTTCTGCAAGACTAAATTGTGCAAACAGGAGTGCATTAATCTGATCACATCATGAGGTTACAACCGTGTATCATGGCATACTACATAAAACCTCTTTTGTATATTTTAGTACTCTTCTCTTGCAATGATGCACCACCCTTGTCCACAGTGTGCTACTATACAGGTTCAGTCTGAAGAATCTATCATATTTTACCCAGAGAGACTGACTAATAAGCACTCAATTCCAAGTGACAGCCGAAAGGAAAAGAAGAAGAAGATTCTCTGCTGGGAGTAAAAGAGGTAAAGGCTTCACACTAAAATATTCCGCTAGGGACTTTTAATTGAACTGTCTCTTCTGAGAGAACGTGGACAATACAGTACAGAAATACTGATCACGGGTGCTTTACCTGCACTAATATGAAAAAGTCCATGTATTGTCTTCTCCATCACTAGTGCTAAATCAGATTACCAAGAGAGCTGAAGCTACCACTTCATGCCTATTGAAAGCATTGACAGTATTGACATTGGAGAGGGTGTGGGATGGAAATGACTGAACGTGGGCAGTCATGTTACATAAGCAATAGTCCTCTTCTCTTACTAAAACTGTACAAAAACACTAAAACACCATGTATATATCTGCAGATTGCCTCCTTCTAACAGATGGCATATTTCATTAAAATAGAGTTGTCATATTAGCACTCAGAGAGATTGTTTTATCAGCCTGTTTTTGCAGTGAAAATGTACAGTTAGTAGTAATAAAATATTGGTTGTTATGATTATGGTACCGTAGGTTTACAGTTTTGTCCACTTCAGAATTACTACTGCCTACAATAAGTGTCACTGTAGAGAAGAACAGATGAAGCCTGTCAACACTATTAAGACATATGTATTTTTTATGGTGTGGCACGCTTGGTTCTGCTAGTAGAGTCCTCTACCTTCGTCCTCCTGATTCCTTCCAAAGCTTAAGGACTCGACTGGGCAGGCTTTGGGTTACAGTAGAAATGTAAAATGCATACCAGTGTGTGTCTGCATATGCGTGCACACAGATGTATGTGTGTATTGGATACACAGACTCTGTCCAGGGTGTGACAGCCCATATCAATTTGTTGTCATCCTCCTAGTTTTTAGTTCCACCCAGAAAGTGTTTACATGCAGAGAAGCTCCACTTTGCAATGAGCCTTTGAGTTTAGAAGTGAGTTGATATTTGGTGTAAAGCTGGGTACAGTACTTCCTGATAACTACACAGCTTCCACTGCTCCGAACTGGGTCCCTCACATTCCCTCTCTCTCCCACTGGGTTTTTAGTTGTCATAGTTACATCCATTAACACACCTGCTCATCTCCACTCGTACTCACTCACTCCTCTTCCCTGACATTTCTGTGATAGCAAGACCTGCAGCAAAAAACAAAACCATTGGCCTGTAATTACATCCCTGATGATAGACTGACAGAATGAAAACACTGCTGAACAATTTTGTTACAGCATGTTAATTTATGGTACTAGAAGTCTCTCAGCTGAACAAT
Source organism: Pseudamia nigra (assembly GCA_029823295.1). Classification (NCBI taxonomy): domain Eukaryota; kingdom Metazoa; phylum Chordata; class Actinopteri; order Kurtiformes; family Apogonidae; genus Pseudamia; species Pseudamia nigra. The sequence continues at coordinate 2,179 of JAQQAE010022722.1, read as the reverse complement.
AATAACAGACATAACAGCAGATACAGTCATGAAGAATGTCAGAGCCAGGAGCTCAATTTGTCAAAAACTGCAATAAATTCAGTGTCCACTGAAGGCCGGCTTGAAAGCCAACTCGATCCCCATAGTCTCACATGTTAACATGACCAATTTACAACCTTATTCAAACAACAGGCTCCATACATTATTTTCACCTCTATGAGCAATTTACTGTGGTGAATTTTTAATAATATAACTCACACATTTAGGTGATTCAAACAACAATATTTGTGCAAAACTAAAGTGTGGTCGCACTGACTCACAGATTCATTAGTCAAAGGCAGAGCTGTTTTATTCCTCCTCCCTCAGCTCCACTCACTGTCCATGTTTTAATCATTAATAAGTATTGCTCAGCAGTATGATCAAAAAATGAATATCACAGTATTTTCTTACGGCACGGAGAGTTTTATGCTATATCAAGGCATATAAAAATGACAACATGACAGCTCTGTGCAGCATCTAATAAGAGCATATTATTATACTGTCATCAAGACAGTCATAAGCCAGGAAAAAACACAAATAGGCTATGTAATATTCATATGATGTGGTGAGAAGGACACTTGCTTATTTAGGCGACTTCAACAAGTTGCTTCAGACCAGAGTGAAAAGCACAGCTCACAAAGCAACACACAAACAAATACCTTGACTGAGTTGAACACTTGTTAGACTAAAGTCACCAAGGCTCCACAACCTTAATTAATTTATTAGTTAATTGTGCAGGGATTAGGAACTCTCTTTCCCTATTGTATCCCCCCCCTCCCTTTTCTCCCAACTGCAAGGCGCAAGCTCAGTTCGCTGTCGTTTGTGAATTTCCCCTTTTTGTGGGATTAATAAAGTATCAATCAAGTTAACTGAGGAACCCTTTTATGGCTTCATCATTATATACAGTAACTCTGATCTCAAGAGCATTAGCTACTGTATGCAACAAAATGTCTGGAGTAGTGATCGACATATGGGTTAAGGATGCCGATTGTAATCAACCTCCCAATCCTCTACAACTTGTAACTTGTAATTACATTACCGTGAGCCCAATAATGTTATATAAACATAAGCAGCAGCTCTGCTCGCTCACAGTCCCTCCAGACGTGTCTGTTAATGACATGAAACAAGGTTGCTGATAATATCGATATGGAAATAGTCAGTGATCGTAGAAGAATATGTACCTTTTTCTGTGTTGATTGAGAGATCCCGAGCAGCAGAAAATGACATATACGGTACTGTAGTTAGATGAGGTGTGTCCTGAAGCTGTCTTTGATAGTTTCTTGTACTGTAGATAGGATATTGCTGTTCAAGACTTAAGACATAATGTAACTGCATCATAAAGCCTACATGAACTGCGTGGTGTTCAGGGATGAATAGTTTCTCCTATTGCTATTGTACTATTTTTGCAGTTATAGTAACATTAATCATTAGTAATGTAGCAGCCTACTTTTGAATGACAGGGTCCCTGCTATCACACGTTGTTTAAATATAACATTTACATAATAAAATCAACTAAAGGCATCCAAAATGCTGTAATAAATTAAGCATTACTGCGGAAAACTTTAGGGAGCTGTTTATTTGTATAAGTTTTCACTTAACTTTTTAAAACATTTTTCTGAGTCTGGGAACTCCCTGCACTTTTTGTTAGAATTTTAACATAAGAATGTCCATTGTCTAAGATAAAAAAAAAAAAAAACATTTAACATGTTGCAAATCTGAAAAGCTGTTCAATAAACATATTCTTAAAAGCATTTAAAGGAAGTTACGTGTTGGAGTTTGTATTATCCAAAACTTTGACACCAATATTTTCACATTTAGTGCAAATGAATATCGACTACAAATATTAGTTATTGGCCTCCTTGACTACTAATAATTGGTATTAGCCTTGAAAAACCCATATCGGTCTATCTCTGGTACATAGGGGTATGCACTGTATCTGTACATAGATGATCACATCACAATACCGCATACAGTACTACAACTCTACTTTGTGGCTTTCGCACACAAACCCGATGACGATATATAAACCTCTTCTCTTGCTGCCTCTGCATCCGTGCTACATGATAAAACAGAAAGTCACCACATAACATCCATCCATCCATCCATTTTCTACCCCTTAATCCTCGTGAGGGTCGGGGGGGGGGGGGTGCTGGAGCCTATC
>JAQQAE010022721.1:0-10196 GCA_029823295.1 Pseudamia nigra | reverse complement strand
TCACCTGCTGAAGAGACTGGTTGGAAAGAAAATGTGCAGTGTCTCAGCCCTTTGTGGCAATGATTGGACACCCCTGTCTTAAGTTAATGACAGTTAGCATAGTGTTTTAGGCCTGTAATCCAGAGATTGTGGGTTCAAATCCATCACCTCCTTTCTTTTTTTTTCTTATTTTCTTTATTTCCACCTTGAGCCCATGAGTTGGTCGTGTACAGTATATGATTTCAATAATAATAGGTCGTGATATGAAGTGGGCTGGTCTGAGGCATGAAAGTTGGGTTGAAAATAAGTCCCACTCTGGCCCTGACTGCAGTGATCGGGTAATCAGCAGAACATACCAAATGACAAGGTTGCTCCATCAGTTGATTTTGGTCCCATCCTCCTAGGGTGGAGATATTCATATTGCAGTGACACGATTGTGTTAGAATGGTTCAGGTAGTATAAGCATCATTTTTACACATGGATTGGCCTCTGCAGTCCAGATCTGAACCCCACTGAAAATTTCTGTGGTGTGCTGAAGATCCTGCCATCTTTTTTTTTTTGATGTAAACCATGTAGTTTTGAAACCCTCTTAACCCATACTAGTCTAATTATGCAATACTGATGTACATCTAAAGTCTACACCAGGACATTTAAATAATGACATACGTGAGGCCAAGGATACTTTTTCTGTTTTGCTTACCTGTCAAACATGATAACTTACGGCCACGTCTGTGCTCTAAATATTTTATAAATTACTACCTGAACCTGAAATTTTACTGTATACGTTTGAGAAAACAGTGCTTGTGACCTTTTGCTTTCATGCAGACTCTCTGCTAAAACCTTTGGAGTAAAACTGCCATTTAGATGGCTAAAATCTAAAGTTTTCTCTTATTTTCTCCCTAGTCTGACCCCTTAAAGAGCTGCATGAGTGTGGTCTGCAGTGAAAATAATGGTGAGTGGGGCAGGGTTATCTGAAACAATTTCTTTCAAGAGTCATGCTTGGATGTTTCTAAAGCTCTTTCTTCAACGCTGTCGGTTTTGGGGGTTTTTTAATGTGCACTTTCTGACCAGTCCAGCTACCTTATTTAGACTTGTGTTAACATGATCAAAATGGGAGCACATCAAACTGAATGTAACTCCCCACAATACCTTTAATTTGTTGTTTGTAGTTGAAACTATATGAAGGTCATGCAGCCTGAGGAAGAAACCAAAGCTTTAATTACATCAGGCACTAGAGCAGGGGTCTCAAACTCCCGGGCCATGGGCTACTTCTAGCCAACAACCCTCCCACTTCTGGCCTGCGACTTGATGTCACAATAATAATGTAACCTATTCCTATCCCTGTCTATTTTGTTTTTACCCTCATAATAATTAAGATAGTGATTTCCTGTAACATTGAAATAATAGAATTTTTTTTTAAATAGAAAAGCAGATTTATTTTGTAAATGTAAAATAACTGAAAACCAAGTACAGTTGTTGAAAAGAACAGGAAGAGCGTAGGGTGTGGCAGTCCAGAGCAGACGACATGAAGAAAAAGTTGTGCAGTAGCAGTAGAAAAAGAAGAAAATGGAAAGTATATTGGGTCCAAAATGTACGAGCTACTCACACTGTCAACACATGGCATGCCGAAATGCTTTTCACTCCTAAAGCGCACACCGGTTGAGTGATGTGAGTGCACCCGAGCCATCCCGTTTGGAAGAGGTGGACCACAGCATGGAACTGTTACTCATGTGGGAATATTTGCACACGCAGCCGACATAGCTTTTATATAAATCTCTCTTCCTGCTGCCTCTGTGCAGCACAATTAAAATGAAAATTATAACCTCACATAATGTATGAATCCAGTAGAAGTTTGCATGTGACCAAAAAGAGTACAAGCTACACAGTCCGTAAGTTGTATGTAGGTGTTGTGATGTGATTGGCTCTTGTGTACAGATGGATCTGCACCTCAGCCCATTTCCAAGTTAAGAAGTGGATGACGAGCACAGTTTTGAAAAAGATGGACATTAGAATTTCTGTTGAGGTTGGTGGAAATAATGTGATCTGCCTCATGCATGTGTAGAAACTTGCCATTCTTAAAGAACATCATCTTAAGTGTCATTATCTCACCAAACACAGATAGCATTGTGGGAAGTACAAGGGACATGACAGGAAGAAACGAGCTGAGCAGCTACAAAGAGGACTACTATCCCAGCAAGAACTTCTCCACAAAGCCGGTGTGGTGCCCACCGGTAAGGACGCTGATGCTGCAGTCGAAGCCAGTTTACTGAGCAGATTAATGAACTGTCAAAAAACATCTGTGAACAGTGATGGGACAAAGCCCAAACTTGTTAGGAAAAAATATTTGCCAGTTAAAAATGTGTATACAAATGCACACATCTGTTTTAGATTTTTATATGACAGTATGCAAAGTGCTCTACATTTGTATTCTGATATTTCATCTATTACTTTATTGAAACATTTAAATAAGTTTGGTGTGACACAAATAAGTATATGCCTGGTTTTTTATATTTAACATTTCTAATATGGGCAGAAAGCTCAAATGTATGGAGGGTTTGCTTGTGTTAGTTCAGTGAAAGTCATTTTTAAGGCAAACTTTGCACGTGTAGTCCAAAACTAATATGAAGCTGAAATCTCTACAGACTTCACCTCCACATAGGGGGGTAAGAGCTCCGTTTGGCTCCAGTGGATAAGTCTCCCTGTAACTGAATTGACTACAGGATCATACTAGTGAAATAGGTTGTGATGTGGTTATTTTTGAAAATAACCCGACAAATTGCCATGCATTGCATTTTTCAGGCAAATAAATGCTGCTGATGCTTTTCACAATTGATCAGACAGATGGCATAATCAAAGTAGCAAAGAGTGTTTTTATGCTATAGAGTATATGTCAATCAAGTAATAATTATATAGTAATAGCCAAATAAACTGTTTATGTCTATGCTGCAGTACCCTGGGGAAAAATTACGCACTTCCCTTTTCCTACCCTCTCATGTTCAAAATCAAAAGCGTAAATAGAAATAAAGAAGACCAAATGCCGTTTTACATTCCTGTAGGACAATAACCCCACACACCACTGCAAGCTTCCATAATGAACCACAAAGTTGAGCATCAGAGTTGCTTCTGACAGAATCTTAACAGTGATCAGTAATTACAGCTGTCAATGATATATTTAACTGCTCTGTTTGTCTGAAAACATCAGAGGGTGGAAAATCTTCCATGGACTGTATTGTCTATAATCTGCAAACAGGGTATAGATAAAAAGAAGTATAATTCTTGTGTTCAAAGGTTAATTTAGTCAATTGATATTTGAGTTTAAGTTAATTTATATCATTTCTATATTTAGCTTAAACATACATTATAGCATTCTATATTGTATTTGCATATTTGCACAAATTTATTTACATATACACAAATTTATGTTTACATTTAATAACACATGAGACTACCTGGCAAATCAGCTTGTTTCCAACTCATTTACTTGAGTTATCTTTTTTTGCTTCTTACTGTAGATATAAAATGGGAAATATGACTTGAGCTTGTGTCAGATGTTGCCTGTGTGACTGTCTTTTGAATGAAAGTCAGCAGGTGTGCAGCAGCTGCATGTCACAAAACAGCAATAGAAATGACACAAAGGAGCTGGTTGTGGATTGGAGGAGAAGCCACACCCCCTCCTTCCATTCATCAGCAGATTTACTGTGGAAATGGCACATAGCTTTAACTACCTTGGAGTCCACATTTCCATGGGTATGAAGTGGGCCACAAACACCTCCAGCATCTTAAAGAAGGGCCACCAACACCTTTATTCCCTCAGGAGGCTGAGGTAGGCCAGTCTCAGCACCTGAGTGCTGGAGGAGTTCTACAGATGAATGGTGGAGAATACGCTCACCTCCATCAACACCTGGTATGGCTACTTCCCTACTGGTGATTGAAAGGTGCTGCTGAGGGTAGTGAAAACTGCCCACAAGATTACCTTCAGCAATCTTCCTTTTGTTGAGGAAATCAAACTCAGCAGGTACAGGAGCAGTGTGACCTGCATTATGGGGGACCCTTCAAGCCCTGCCCATAGACTGTTTGACCCCCTGCCTTTGGGCAAGAGACTGCAGAGCATCAAAGCCAGAACAAGACTCACATGCAGCTTCTAAGCAGAGGCTGTCAGACTATGCCTCATGAATGAACCTGCTCTGTCACTTTAAACCTGCTGCTCTGTTTTGACACAGCTATTTTTAATATGTTTAACATGCTACTAAGTTTTTAATTCACTGGAGTAATTTTATCAGATATGCTGACTATTATTATTATTATTATTATTATATTCTCATTTATTGCTGTTCCTATTTTTAATCTAGTTTATTGATTGTTCATTGCTGGTCCTGAGTATTTTTTTTATGCGTTAACATGAAAATGACAGTAAAAGAACTTTGAGAAGAAGCTTATATAGAAAGATTTACTTTTCACAGTAAAATGCATCAATATTCAGTGCTATGGAAGTGGTTGTCCCTTCCTGATTTCTTACTTTTTTGTATATTTGTCACAAATTTAAATAATAAATTTAAGAAAACAAATAAACGCAAAAAGCAGCTTTTAAATTCATTTCAGTTCAATTTCTCTAGCCACACTCAGGCCTGATTATTGCCACACCTGTTCTCACCCAAGAAATACCTAAAATAGGACCTGCCTGACAAAGTGAAGTAGACCAAAAGATACTCAACAGCTAGACATCATGCTGCGATCCAAAGAAATTCAGGATCAATTGACAAAGAAAGTAATTGAGGTCACAAATGGTGAAAACATGGAACAGTGGTGAACCTTCCCATGAGTGGCTTGCCAACCATAATTACCCCAAGAGGTAACAAAAGACCCCACAACAACACCCAAAGAAATGCAGGCCTCACTTGCCTCAGGTAAGGTTGGTTTTCATGACTCCACCATAAGAAAGGAGACTGGACAAAAATGTCAGTTGGAATTCTGGTTGCCTGCATGAGTTTTTAGAACTGAAGAAGCTCCCAGGATAGGTAGCGAAACGTCTTCAACCAAATTTCCAGTCCAGTTGATGGAAGAAAAACCACACGCCTTGGATACTATGACCTGGATGACTGAGAATCTTTATAGACAAACATCATATCAACAGTAAAATATGGTGGCGTTAGTGTGATGGTCTGGGGCTGTCTTGCTGCTTCAGGACCTGGAAGACTTGCTATGTAAATGGAGCCATGAATTTTGCTGTCTACCAAAAAATTCCTGAAGGAGAATGTCTGGCCATCTGCTCATGACCTCAAACTAAAGCACACTTGGGTTCTGCAGCAGGACAATGATCCAAAACACACCAGCAAGTCCACCTCTGAATGGCTTAAGAAAAGCAAATTCAGGTCAGGACCTAATCAAAGTCCTGACCTGAATCCAATTCAGAAGCTGTGGCTTGACCTTAAAAAGGCAGTTCTTGCTCATAAACCTTCCAACGTGGCTGAATTACAACAATTCTGCAAAGATGAGTGGGACAAATTTCCTCCACAGTGCTGTAAAAGACTCATTGCCTCATTCTTTGCAAACATTTGATTGCATTTGTTGCTGCTAAAGGTGGCCAAACCAGTTTTTAGGTTTAAGGGCGCAGCACTTTTTTACACAGGGCCATGTAGGTTTGGATTTTTTTTCCTTAAAATTGAAAAACTTCATTTAAAAACTATTTTCTTTTTGTTAACTTGTGTCTTCTTAAATTTATTATTTAAATTTGTTTGATGATCTGAAACATTTAAGTGTGATAAATATATAAAAAGTAAGAAATCAGGAAGGGGGCAAGCACTTTTTCACAGCACTGTACCATAAACACAATGTCTGATACTAAAAATTAAAACTATTAAACAGTATGTGCTAGCGAGGTGTATCAGGCATAACTGAACAAAAAATGATTTCAGTGGTTGGAAAATAGGTTTTTGTTATCCTATCTATATATCACACAGTCATATCTGTAAGCTAGTGTAGGTAACCAAATTGTAATTGTTTATATTCATCCAAATAAAAATAACACCACATCCAGTTTCTTGCAATTGTCTTATTGAATCTGAGAATTATAAAGCTTGTTTTTCTCAAGTACTCAGTTGAGGATTTAACCTCAAAAGATGGTGGTAACTGTACTACAGCTCCCCCATGGTTTTTACTTATGTCTAATCTCCACTTTTATATTTATATATATATATATGATGCTTACTGCTTAAGCTTAGTCACATGGAAGCACAGATTCAGGAAGTGAAGTGTTGTCACATACAGTACATGTGAAGGTGCAGAGCAAATAGTCGACTGCTCTTCAACAGCGCATATTATTTTATCATTTAATTATCGGGTCCATGCATAAACTCCCTGCCTCGTGGAAGAGTCAAGCATCAGACTAAAGTGGAGGAACTGCGGCAACAAGCTTTTAACAAAATCGGAAGTCCTTTCCTCAGTGCTGTGATATTTAACACATTTCAAGTCAATATGATGCTTGAAGCAGCTGTCTGTTGTAGTTATAATCTTTGTGGGATGAGTGTTCATGCAAATGTATGATTAACATTAATTTAATTCAAGAAGTGGCATAATATGTCAGTAGGTGAAGTGGGGAAATCATACATTTAAATGTATTAAACTGTCATCTGATCATGCATTTAATCATCATAAATAACTAATACCATTTTAGAATGAGGAAATCCTGAAATCGGGCTCCTCTATAATTTTCCTGTGGGTCACCCCTCCTTTTACATGTCGATGAAAGTACTTCCTCAGAATACACCTGTGTATCCTCAGTTATACTGTAGCTCCTTGATGCAGGTTCATCAGCCCTCAATCCTTTAAAGAATTCAGATATCCTCCAAGATGGCCTGGGAGATCAAGCATGGAGTCTCTGAGGAGGTGAAAATACACAAGATGGACCTCCATTTATCCTGCAATGGCATCCTGCTGTTTTTTTCCTATAAAAAGTAATCCATCACCACTTTAGCCCAACAATGCAAAAATCATTTCATCTTAAAGAGTTTGTGGTTTTTGAGAGATTTGTTGATGACTTACCATTATCTGACATGATCACTACACATAAACACACTACACATGACTAGGTCATGTTCTCTGTTGAGGTCAGATAACCTGCACCTTTCTCTCATATATTCTAAGTACTGATATGTGAAAGGCAGCACACTCAGGGACAGCCAGTTTAAATGGACTGGCAGGGCCAAGAATTCCTTATCTTTTGCCATAAAGCTCAAAAAACTATTGTAAGAACATTTGAACAGATTGTTGATGCAATGGCATTTTACAGCAAATCTTGACTACTTTAACAATTGCACCAACACTTTGCTGGATTTCATGGCATTACAGTGAGTGAGTTTTCAGCTGTTTTGATTTCTTCAAGCACTCACAAGACATTCCGAATGTAGCTCGTGTAATGTAAGTATAGTGGGAACAGAAATAGACCATAGCATATAGAATATGAATACATGCCTCTGCATTGACTGATGGTGTGTAGGTGTTATTTTTCATCGGAAGCATGGCAGTTTGTAAACGAGAAACACGAGATTAAGTTAGCGATTTCAATCTTTTCCAGCATTTTTATGGACACTTTTACATCAGTTCTTTTGGGTGCCGTATGATACAATAAATGTTGAAATATCTGCTTTATTTCAAGCATTTATGCATAGTCCAAGGTACTATTTCTTCTTTAAAAACATACTTCACTTTGAACATAAACAAAATATGTTTGGATCGCTTCTTTACAATGATATTTTTACATTAACCTGTTAAGGTATGTTTATGAAGCTTCTTATGTTCAGTTTGTTTATACAGCATCACTAAGAGGATTTATTAAGAACCACACAGCCAAAAGCTACGCAGTCTATTGTATTGTCTTAACCTTGGTCCTATTCAGACTTCACTTTTTGTGTCAGCTTTGATTTTCTTGTGTATACCAGCAAAATTTGTTTGTAATTAAAGTCAGAAATGGTATTGTATATATATATATATATATATATATAAAATTGACCAGAAACATTTCTTTTTCGGTGATGCTATTTTGACAGGAAAATGGTACAAATACTTCTGCAAAATAATTTTAGATGATGAGAATCAGACTTTTAAAAACATATGAATAACATACAAAATGCTGAAAAAGCACAGAATGAACTAACAGTCTGTAAGCCCAATGACAAAACAAGAAGAATAATAATTACCTTAGAAATGTGAATCAAGAGAACTGAAATATATCCATTTTGAGAAACACAGGAATGCTTAAAGTGTAACTTTTCTGTACTTCTGTTTTTAACAACATGTCCTGTCAGGAGTGAGTTTATTTTATAGCATGTCTGTTTCCAGCAACACTCTTTCTTAAGTGCTTAAATGTACAGTCTGTGGTGTTGAAAAACTAGCTAATAGCTAATCATTCATATCAGTCTGCTATATATGTTTGGACAGGAGACCTGCCTCAACATTCATTGCAGAGTTGAAACCAGTCATTTTGTAACTAATACAACGGTAGAATCTGTAGCTTATCTAACCACAGGTTGACTGAGGAGAGACAGCCTACATTTCAGATTCCTTCAGATTCTGGTACTGGTAAAAAAAAGAATGGACATACTAGTTTGACAACTGTGAGGTTCTTTATTCATTGCTCAAAATCTACAAACAAGGCAGAATTATGTACATAGGACCTCAGCAGATACTTCTTTTATGCACAACATGCACACATATCACACTTCCTAGTAACAGATAAGATACACTGTATCTCGGTGAAATTCTGAGTTTTTCAAGGATAAACTAGTTACAGAAAGACAGTTCATCTGTCTCAGGACTTTGGGATTTAAAGGTCAAGTAGAGGCAACCACTTGAATTCTCTAATACACAAAATGTAAAAAAATATCTGTCAGAGATATGAGGATGTCATCACGTACATGACATTTGAGCTGAACTCTTTATAAATCACATATTTTCCACCTATGACAGAGTTAAGGCTTGGGTACGGGGGTTTGTGGCATCCGTCTGTTCCTCTGCTCGTGCTTTTACTCAAAAACAAATGAAGTTAGGATCACTAAATTTGACATACAGGTGTAACACCTGTGGCTATGATAGCAGAGAGTAAAAGGTAACAGTGTTATAAACGTTCCATTTTAGCATATAGCAAAGTTATTATCAGCGCTAGGGCCACCAAACCTGAACACAAATAAGTCAGCATGTGATGGTCAATTGCAATTCTAGTCTTACAGTTGTGAAGGGTCTGTGTGTGCTTTTATTTTGTAGTGATCTGTGTTTCCTATTTATTTTTAAATATCTTAACTTGTTGTGTTATTTATTGTTTACCCACCTTACCTGATTACTGTCTCCACCGGTGTTAACTTTCTTGACGACTAATTCCTGTCATAGTTTTCGTCAATTGCATATTTTTTCTGATGAAAACAAGACAATAACTAAATAAAAACTGATTCACAAGAGCAAAAAATTGACTAAATATATTGACACTTTCATTAACAAATAAAGTAAACTACATTAAAATATTGAGATGAGATCCAATCAAAAGAAAGAAGGGGCTGGAGAAGAAGAGAAGAAAGAAGGGAAGGAGGAAAAAGCTGGAAATGTTGAGAGATGAGATCCAGTCAGAGCTCAGCGTTTTCACCGCTGTGGATGAGAGTTTAGATGCATGCATTTGCTTTGATCTGTCTGCGGGAAGCTGGCAGTACTGATATTCACACACAAAACCAAAAATGCTGACGTTTGGGAGAAAGAGAAGAGTGGACATGTGGAAACATTTCATGTTTGATGACAAGGCAAGCAAGACATGTTTTAAACCGTGTAGAATTATTATTACAAGGATGAATACAACAAACCTGTTAGCAGTATCTGGAGTCAGATATTTAATCAAAAGTTAGCTTGCTAAGGCTAACATTATTTAATGAGATACTGGTGTGTTTCTATAGAGTTACATAGTTAGGACAACAATGTTGTCTTGTAAAATTAACTTTATACATTAAAGACGTAACTGACTGTTAGGGACCAAGCAGTAAGGCAACAAGGAGACAGGATTAAAAGTTTGCAAAAAATACGGGTTTTATTCACCCAACAAAGACAAAGAAAATTTACAAGCTCAGATTTTAAAGATTTGGCCTATAAAAGAGGTCAAAGTAACAAAACTAGACTCATAATATTAACTAAGGCAGACAATGTTAACAGAACACAACTGACCTCCCATAATGAGACAAAGGGGA
>JAQQAE010022720.1:0-10196 GCA_029823295.1 Pseudamia nigra | reverse complement strand
CAGGGAGCATGAGACATCATTTTCACACATGGATTGGCCACCACAGAGTCCAGACTTTAACCCCATTGAGAATCTTTAGGATGTGCTGGAGAAGGCTTTGCACAGCAGTCAGACTCTACCATCATCAGTGCAAGATCTTGGTGAAAAATTACTGCAACACTGGATGGAAATATCTGGTATATATATAAATATCTTGTGACATTGCAGAAGCTTATCAAAACAATGCCACAGCAAATGCTGTAATTAAAGCTAAAGGTGGTCCAGCGACATACTGTATTAGTGTGTGACCTTTTTTTTTTGGTGGCAACTTTTTTTTTTGACCAGGCAGTGTACGTACTGGTGGGCATCTCATTATAGAACATTTAGGATTAGGGTTTCACTGAATGAATCATGTATAATATGTACAATTATTGTAATTCAACAAAATCAAAATTGGAACAAGACTATCAAATCCTCACCATGTGACATGGAGCAACTCATCACAGCACTATCAGCAGGGTTCAACTGAGTTTCCTATCAGTGTGCAATACTTCCTATAGTGCTTCTAATTTCATAAAAAGGGGGTGACATGAGTTTCAGTATCAGACAACTCTGAGCTGTCAGACAGTACAAAATTAAAATCATCATATTAGGTGTCAGATTTAGTGGGAGTAAAGTCAAATGTACTGCACAGGAAGAAAACTATTAAATCGGTGGAGCAGTTGGCAGCAGTGCATTAGTCTAATGTTTCCAAGCCAAAGAAAAGGCACTTCTTTTTGACTCTGCCCTGAGGTTTAACTCAAACGAGATTTGATTATCTCTTCCATAGAGGCTCTGCCTTAGAGTTTATAGAATTTAAATACTCCAAACACAACAGCACTACTCTGCACTTCCTGGTATAGGCTTTTTGGAAGGTAATGTGTCAGGGTCTATACTGTATCACTCTGTAAGCACAATGAGAAGATTGCTCACACCTCATTCAGGGTTTTCCTCAGGTTTTCAGAAAGCTTAGGTGCTGTTTGGGTGCTAGTATTTTTCTTAAACTTAAGGAAGACTCAGGTGCATCATTGCAGAGTTCTGAGGGCCTTTCAAGGGAAAGTCATATATTTTATCACCATTAATCATCATTTTTGTGTTTTTGTATCATTTGTATTGTCATGTACATTTGAAACAATCCACTAAAAAGATGGTGGTGTGGGTATGCAGCAGCTGTTGGCTCTCTTGGTTGCTGTTTTTTTTTTTGTTTAGTGTCATGTTTTTTGTTTTAGATGATTTTGTCCTATTTGATGCTGTGTATTAATTGCAATGACAATAAAGATTCTATTCTATTGCATATATGTGTGCTGAAATGTATAAAAGTGCCCAACACAGCACAAACGTTGGAGAAAAAGTTAAAGTTAAATGTTCATTCTACCTCATAAATCATTTCAGTTACTTTTGATTGATCTGACATAGATTTGGTTTAGGTAGGACCCTAAAAATCTTCGATGCTGCAAGTACTCTATGATGAAAGGGGAAATCCTGACATGTAAAAAGTATCCACAGAACAAAAAAAAAATGCTCTATTGTGCATTTACGCAAAGTAATCCTAACAAGAATTCCTGATTATAGCATTTATAGACTGAGAACATCTGTTTCACCAAAAACACATATTTTCTGTAGATACAGTATTATGATGAGGGGTGTGGATGGATTAACACTACACCCTTGACTTGCATATATCTATATCTCTCTACCTTGTGATCCACGCTTCTCAACAAACAACTCCACAAGGCTTTAGTAAACTTCAATGAGGCTCTTTACTTTAACACCATTCTATTTACAAACATCATGGCAATGATACTTTTGTACAGATATTTGACAAATAATTAAAATCAACAAGATGAAGAAAGAAGTGAAGGAGGTCAAAAAACTGTGTTGCTCCACTCTCACATAACTTCTGGTCGCTAGCGCATGTTCAAGTTCCGCCTTATATAAGAAGCCCCATTTAAACTACCAAATATCATCAAACCCATACAACAAATACCAAAGAAATACAAAATTAATTCTACTAAATAATTCACCCTTTTAAAGTGCCCAAAAAATCATAACCACATTCACTCTTGTAATTTATGAATCATGAAATTTAATATTTTAAAACATTAGCCGCTATTTTTATATTACATTACTGGAGATGAGAAATATTATCTATTAAGTATAAAAAATGCATTTAGGCTCCTACAATATTGTTTGGCAGAATTGTACAGATTCTTTCCTTCTTTTACTGAATGAACAAAGTGGCAGCAAAGGGCCTGTAGTATTTGAAGGGGAGCAGCTCCCTGTCACATCATTACAAAAACTATTTCCATACAGTTGAGAACAAAATGATTAGCCCCCATGAAAATGTAATTCTTTTCAAAAATGTTCCCCATGGTTCTCATTCTACTTGTGGACAGTTTGATAACTATATATCCTTCTCCTGCTTTGTGTCCATCAACTGTCCTTCTCGTCTAAACTCATTTCTTTGATGCTTTTACAAGTGATGCCATCGATCTTCCTGAAGTGAATTTTGGAAAAATGCTCAATTTTAACTTCATTTCGCACACTTAGACCCTTCCTCAGTGAACCAATGTTAGTTTGTGTTATGCCTGAATAAAAAGGTCAGTTCTTCGGGGGATTAATAATATTAAACCTGATCATCTTTTTTCCTAAAATAATTCTGAACTTGTTGACAAATAAAAATAACTTGCTGTTTCTAAATGAAACAAACATGCTTGAAAGTGCTCTATTAAAAATATAGCACTTTTTTAAACCGAGGTTGAGGAAAAAAGGAACATTTTCAAGGCTGGGAAGGCTAATAATTTTGACCTACTCCGTATGAATGTGTACAACATGGCAACGGGGGGATCAGGGGAAAGCCAAAAGTGAAACGTGAGTCTCATCATGAGAAAGGAGATTAGGAGATGTCATTACATCAGATTTTCTTTCACCTTCATTGCTCACACTCCACTGTGTGCGCACACACACACACACACACACACCAAAGTAATCACCTGTCCCAGCCTCACAAAACAATCACTTTCCTAATTGGCACTAACAGTTGCGGTATGGAGGGCACCTCTCCCCAGATGGAGTAATTAACAAACACATTCAGTTTATCTTCGCATCTATCTCTGCCTCTGTCTGCCTTTGGAGTGTGGGTCAAATTAGTCAGTGGATAGAAATACCTGTAATTTCACAAGCTGCTCAATCAGATGATATCACTAGTTTTACATGAAGGTTACATTGTGATTTATTCTAGCAGAACTGTCTTTTTTTCCCCCATGTTGAATGAATAACACAAAGTCTGTTCTTTCTGAAACAATGCCACCATAAAAATAAATCTTGGGATTGTCACCGACTAGGTGAGGTGAGGTTGATGGTAAAACCACGGAACCCCACTCTGAGTTATCATCAATCTTCATCTGAGACTGACGGGAACAGATCTCAGCAGCCCATCTCACCCTTACTGTTAAGACCGGCTAAACGTGGCATAGTTCAAGGAGAGGTTTGCTGCTATGAGACATGACAGAAATATTTCTAAAGACATTGTCAGATCGGAGGCGGTGTGCATGTGATGAGTGAAATGGATTTTAGCTGCTCAAAACTTTTAACAAAATACAAATGAAAGGTGCTCAAAAGTTTTACTGTGATTGTCAAAAATACTGCATGGGAATGGTGATGCTGTCTAGGGAAGTAAAGTCAAGAAGATCATGATGAATATTTGGTACCTTTTTTGGATAAAAATACAAGAAATACTTAATTTGATCAATAAGGTTAAAAGACTATATCACTGCATATTTTTTCACAATGCAAAAATTACATTTTGAGAAACAGATCCATCAGTTGTGAGTGCTTCTCAGTTCAGTGTTCAAAGTAATCAGCTGAGGATGTGCACTTCCATGTGTTCTATTGTACAGTTAGGTGTTTAATGGAAAACATAGCCATGCTTAATGAAGAATTTTAAAAAATGAAAAATGTAAACAGAGATTTATGTGATTAACAACAAGTGCATCTTCGTCAAGGTTTAAAAAATGAGAGCAACAGTTTTTTAGAAAACAAAGCATTTGCCAGTGTGAACACTGAAAACATTTTAAATGTACTACAAATTTGAACACTTTACCATTATATAATAATATCATTTTAGCAATGGTGTCCCAGTTCTATGAATGGTAAATTTGATTTTGCTCAAAATGGAACAAGTAAGAGCACATACCTCCACCAAAGCTGATTATCCACCCAGCATCCTCTTTGTAATAATGTGAATAATAATTTTTACCTTTCACCAAGAAGATTATGGTTTCATCTTGGTTTGTTTGTTTGGTTGTTAGCGGGATTATGCAAAAACTACTGGAGAGATTTTGATGAAATTTTCAGCTAAGGACCCTCTTGGGTACAGATGAAAAGTTTATTTATATTTAGCAAAAATCTGGTTCTGGAGAAAATACAATATTCACAAGAGGAAATGCAACCAAGTTTGGCAGCCTGTTTTATTACACATAGAAAAAATGGACACAAGCAACTTCTTATTGTAACTGAATCAAGGTTCCTATTTACAGTGGCGTGAAAAAGTTTGGGCACCCCTGACAATTTCTATTATTTTCATTTATAAATCAAAGTGTTTGGCTCAGTAATTTCATTTTTATCTATCAAATAATTGATGGCTACAATGACATTTCAGCAGTGAAATGAGGTTTATTGGATGAAGAGAAAAATATATGCACAATATGCATTATAACAAAATTAGGCAGGTGCCTAAATGTGGGCACACCAACAGAAAAATCACACCAATATTGAATAGAGCATCCTTTCACAAGAAAAAAAAACAGCTGAGACGTGCTTCCTCTTGCCTCTAATGAGTGTCTGGATTCAGGACGAAGGTATTTTGGATAATTCCTCCTTACAAAACATCTCCAGTTCAGTTAGGTTTGATGGTTGCTGAGCATGGACAGCCCACTTCAAATCATCTCACAGATTTTCAATGATTTTTGGGTCTGGGGACTGCGATGGCCATTCTAGAACATTGGACAGTACTTGTTTCTACGCATGAACGCCTGAGTAGAGTTTGAGCTGTGTTTTGGGTCGTTGTTTTGTTGAAATATCCAGCCTCGGCATAACTTCAGCTTTGTGACTGATTCTTGAACATTAATCTCAAGAATCTGCTGATATTGAGTGGAATCCATGTGATCCTCGACGTTAACAAGATTCCCAGTACCAGCACTAGCCACACAGCCCCACAGCATGATGGAACCTCCACCAAATTTTACTGTGAGTAGCATGTGTTTTTCTTGGAATGCTGTGTTCTTTTGTTATGACCAAATAACAATTTTCATTTCATCAGTCCACAGCACCCTATTCCAAAATGAAGCTGCTTGGCTAAGTGCTTTTGCATACATCAAGCAACCCAATGAACCTAATTTCAGTGCTGAAATATTACCATGTCTATCAGTTATTTGATAGATCAAAATAAAATTGCTGATCCAAACACCTACTGATTTGTAAATGAAAGTAATAGAAGTTGTCAGGGGTGCCTAATCTCTTTCATACCACTGTACATAGAGCCAACCTGAATAGATTAATTGTGAAAATAATCCACAATCAATACAATCATTTGCTGTCATAAGTGGAGTGAATCACAGTTATCTTTCCAAGTACCAAAAGAATTCCATAGGTGCAAGCTCTAAACAGCTCGCACCTATGGAATTCTTTTGGTACCTGGAGATACATAACTGACTCGATTCAGTTATGACGAGCACCAAAAGAATACTGTAGGGGCGAGCCAGTTAGAGCTTGGCAAAGCTCCCATCAGCAAATGTCTTACAAAAACAGTTCTGTATAAGATTTCAGCTGCCTCTGCTTAGCCTGCCTCCTTTGCTATCAGTTTGTAGTAGTATATCAGCTTGTAAACAAGGCTGGTGTTGAAAGAAGACAAAGACTAAACTTATTTGAAATACCGTTTCAGTGATCTGATGGTTAAGGTATTTTGATTTGTAGCCGTATCTTGAAAACTTTCATTTAATTCCATTACACTTTTTTTAGAGACAAAAAACAGACGAAGCTCTTTCATTCATACTGCATCCAGGCTGAAAAGCTGCACTATGTCTATACTAAATCCCTTGAATGACATACTGTACTGTATATTGCACACTGGCATTATTTTGGAATTTGTTTGTGTGGATTTTATATTCTACACTAAATGAACATTACCACTAAGATTATGTTAGCTGTAAGTGATAAGAATTGGCCTGACTGTTAATCCTGAATTCCACACAGGATTGATTCCATGCCAGGAAATGCACCCACATCAGGACAGAACCATCAAAATCATTCAGTGCAGTGGGATTTTATCTTGGTATTCCCTTTACTCTTATTGATAATACCCTCTACCCATGCACAAATAGTCAAGTGATAAGATTTAGTGCGTAACAACTGTGGCACGCAGCTGTCAGATTTATGGCTTTGAAACATGGCCACACATACACAAAGTGAAAATATCAAAACACAATGCAAGTTTTTGGCTTTGCGTTCCTCCCTCATTTCTCTTATAAAACATTTACCACTGAGTGTTGATGATATACAGCGGATGAGGACTTACTGTCATCATTGCAGGGAATTTTTCAAGACTTGTCTATGGAAATGACTGCCCGCAACACATTAGAATAAAAATGAGGCGGGATCTAGGACAAATCCTTACTTTTTCAGCACAGGCATAATCTGCAAATGCAAATCCGACGATAAAGTGCCTCCCCGTCAGTGTGGAACAAAGTAAGACAATCAAAAGATTTATTGGAAGAAGGATATTCGCGTATGCGCACAACACGCACATGAAAGAGACTCTCATGTCGGTGAGAACTGATCGGCAGCAACTGGATAACTGGAGCTGTGAGAGAAGCCCAGGAGATTTGCACTCTCCCAAGAGGACAGGAAATTGGATGCTTATGATAGGAGGTAATGAGGTTAGCATGAATTCTGAGAGCCATTTGTTGGAAGCAGCCAGATTATGAAGAAAAAACATTTGCTTCAACCTCATTTTTGACTCCGGGGTGAGTGGAATGGGCTCAGTGTCTGACAATGACGAAGGACTTCAAGTTGAGAGAAGAGAGGACTTGAGGATACCTGGGTTTAGTCAGGAAATTGAATAAAATCTGTAGAGATTGTGAAATAATGTTAAACAGTATAAAGTATACTGTACAACAAAGGAGGCTACAGTGGGGTGTAGCTCAAATCCACAGGGATTGATGCACTATCGGGTTGCTTTTCAGCAAGTGCTTTAACTTTGACATCTTAATTTCTTCTTGAATTTAGTCCAGCCATTAGATCATTAATTTTTAGTTTCCCTTTAATGTATATTTTTAATGTTTTTGGGATTGAAGACTGGACAGCAGACAAGCGAGGGGAGAAATGATTCAAATAAAGATCACTGAGACCAAAAAGGCAACAGAGATGGTATATAATTACACCTAAAAGGCAGTTACACAGCTTACCACTCTCCATCAGAGAATATTCCAGTTTGGCAGCTTTCGAGGGACATCTGAAAATATGGTTCTGTATAAATGACATCTGTCATTATGTTTAACTCCCTATGTGCAATTGAGGGGTAATGTGCAATTTGTGGATGGGTTTGCATTTATGAATGTTTAATCTAGATATTGTATTGTTTTAGTGCATGTGTGTGGGAGGTTGGGTGATGCACAAATTATTATGAAACAGGGGATATGACAATTCAAGCCTTGTCACTTACAAGCAATCTTTGAAACAATGTCACTTATTTTGATCGAGGGCATTGGTTGAAAATGACTAAATTATGTCCATCAGAGCAGTTTAGTAAAATATAATCATAATTATGCTTTAGTTAGGATGTGATCATGTATAAAAACAAAATTATGAACTAACCATACAGTTTGTAGAGTATATTTTGTACTATACTGGTGGTTTTTGTAAATTTTTTTAAAGCCTTTTTTTTTGACTGTTTGGTGTTTTTTGTTCATTTTTTTTTTGCCATTTTGCATCTCGGTTGGTTCATGTACCTGATTATTTTTGTTCATTTTTCTTGTGTTTCTTTCTTTGCATCTTCTTGTTTTCTCATTTCATTTCATTTATTTATTTTCATTTTGCATGTTACCGTTCAGTTTTCAAATTTTTGCATAACATTCGGCCTATTTTCTTAATTGATTTGGTCATTTTACTTCTTATTTTCTTCACTTTTCTTCTGATTTTGTTCACTTTTATTCATTTTCCTGATTCATTTTAGGTCAAAATACTCATTGACTTATTGCATTTTGCTTTGCTTTATACCTCAATTTTGTAATTACTATACATTTAAAGTTTGCTTTTGTAGGGGAGTGTGGTGGGCACCATGCATGAAAGGGTTAACGTTTGCAGTTTGTATTATTCTCAGCATGTACATTTCCTTGTTTTTTAACATCAACTTGCCTAGGGACTAAAAATGGAAACTAGCCTTGACTACAATCTGTCACATTTACATGTAACATTTTCATTTACAAATACATGTAACGTTCATTTACAAATACATCAAGCACAGCTTTAACTTTAGCAGCAATAGTGACACAAAATCACCAACGAATAGTCCATCAAATATAATACAATAAAACAAATATAATAAAGAGTCAGGTTAAGTACTGTATTTTCCAGACTATAAGTAAGAGGAAGTGGCAGTTCGTCTACCTCCGGAGTTGGCGGAGTTGTTCAGAAGCGACACCAAGGATGAAGAATTTAAAGGATTTAGTGATTCGGAGTGAGATCGTGAGTTTGATGAACTTGTTAGATTATGTTCTTTATGCTATAGTTATGTAAATAACTGTTAATATATTACGTTAACATGCGAGACACCTATTCAGTTGGTTGTTCTCTATTGTATTATTACTATAACTTGCCTTTCAAGATGAAATGTCTGTTCTTGGTGTCGGATTTTGTAAAATAAATTTCCCCCAAAAATGCGACTTATAGTCCAGTGCGACTTATATACGTTTTTTCTTCTTCATTTTTGGCTTGTGCGACTTAAACTTCAAAGCGATATATAGTCCGGAAAATACGGTACTCCGTATGTAAGATGAAACTGATGAAGTAATGGGATTTTTTAAAATGAGGACTGTTGAAGTGAATCTGATGAATAGTTTAAAAGCTTTCAGACTGAGTCAAGATTCAAGGTTTTTCTGAATTCAATCATACAATGAAATGAGGATACAGTGGATACAGCAAATACTTGTCTTTTCATTATATTGTTGTTGCCTGTGCCTGTATTTATTGTGTTTTAGAGAGGAAAGTTTAAAAAGTATGTAGTCTTACAGCTTGGAACCATTAACATAAACTTTAACTGCAACGTCTATGTTTAGTTCAGTTTAATTTATTTAGTTTATTGAAGAGGGACCATGTTTATCAGCACTAATCACAAAGGAAAATAGGCTTTGCACCAGAATATAGCTCTCTGAACTAATTTCCATCTGCAGTCCATGAGACACACAGACATACATTACACATAGAAAAATACAGACAATAATACAGCACTATTTAGGCACAATAGTGGGAGAGTACATTGCATATTATAAGTACAGTGAAATAGTGAAAGATGAAAAATACAGGAAAAATACAATGCAGTGATAAAATATAAAAAAGTGCAACTATACCCTGTTTAACCTAGCTGCCCACCCTACTTCCCTCAGCCCCCTGTAAGGTGCAGTGTTACATATTGTGACATTAAACATGCATTTTCTCTGGTTTCTGTGCAAAATGTTTTCAAGTGTTTGTTCAGTCATGTTTTTAGTTCTGTTGGGAGTTTGTTCCATTCTGTTATTATTTTCAATGAGAACGCCCCAGGCTGTTTTTCTTGTGGGTATGGCACACTGCCCATTGGATGGTGACCATGAAGTCCATGTGCACTGAGTTTTAATATTGATGTACTGTATGGATCCAGTGGGTCTCTGACATATCACAAGAGGACGATGATACAATAAAATCCTCTATCCCTATTTTGTCACACCCACCTACAGATATAGTGGGTTTCATTTAGCCGTACGCCACGGCAATAATGCCGCGGCGTTGTCGATGGGGGGGTGGTGGTGGAGGGGGGGGGGATTGTTTTTCCAGCAGTAGCTGCAGTGTGCAACAGCAACCACCAGGTGGCGCATGTGAGCAGAGCAGGGTTGAGTCTTTTCTACTCGCGTCAGAAAGGAGGGGTCATG
>JAQQAE010022719.1:0-10196 GCA_029823295.1 Pseudamia nigra | reverse complement strand
CACACACACAAAACCCGCTGCCCCAGGTTATCACATCACAGCAAATGAAAGATTTGCATTTTTATCCCTATTTATTTCGGACTGGACTGGATGGGACCAGATTGGACTGGACAAAATGGACTGGATTGGACTGGACTTGATTGGACTGGACTGCATCAGATTAGATTGGACTGAACTGGACTAATTGGACTGGACTGGACTTGATTGGATTGGACTACACCTGACTGGACTGGATTGGACTGCATCAGATTGGATTGGACTGAACTGGATTGGATTGGATTGGACTGGGCAGAAATGGACTGGATTGGACTGGAATGGACTTGATTGGATTAGACTACACCTGACTGGACTGGACTGCATCAGAATGGATTGGACTGAACTGGATTGGACTATATTGGATTTAGCTGGGCTGGATTAGACTGGTTTAGATGGGATTAGACTAGACTGGACTGGACTGAACTGGACTAATTGGACTGGACTGGACTGCATCAGATTGGCTTGGACTGAAATGGAGTGGATTGGACTGGATTGGACTATATTGGATTGAGCTGGGCTGGATTAGACTGGTTTAGATGGGATTGGATTGGACTGGACTGGAATTAGAAGACGACTGTTGTGTTTTGTGTTTTGCGCTGCTCCATTCCACCTCTTATGTGCGATTCCTCTCTAAACTCCACATTTGAGGACACGACTAGAACACCGTGTCCTAACATGATGAACGAACCCTGTTCCAGTCTGTACTGGCTGTTGCACTCGCAGTGTCCCCAAAAAACCAGGCGTTTTTACTCCAAAACAGGCCGCACAGAACGGGAGTCTGGTCTGAAGGAAGACGCCGGGCTCGGCAGAAAAACGAAAGAACGAAAACACGGAGAACAATTGAAGAAAGATGGTGGCACGTTGATCGGACCCAAATCCGCCACAGGTGTCCATCTGGGTTGACGTGGTGGATATGAAGGACGTTAACATGTGATTCACATCAATGGGATCATTGTGTGAGCCCTGGTGGGTTATGGGTGAGGAGCAGACCCCTCCCACGGGGATTTAATGTGTCACATGTCTGCAGCGGGTGGTTTCAGACTCCGACTCCTCTGACGAACTACGCTCAGGCTCTTTGTTTGCCTTTAGTTTTTCACGTGCTGGTCCTTTAATCAGGTCTGACTCACATGGCTTGAGTTCAGTTTTAGGATGAAATTAGGTTGAAAGGTTTTCAATGTGTCTGTTAATATCAACGTGCTCTTCTTCCTCTTCCTCCCACCCTCCACCTCCTCCTCTGCCTTCCTCTCCTCCTTGTCCCCTTGTTCCTCTACCTCCCTTTTTCTCTTCTTCACCTCTTCATCTTCCTTCTCCTCCACTTCCACTTCATCCTTTCCTTCCTTGTTGTACTCCTTCTTCTCCTCCCCCTCTTCCTTTCCTTCCCGCCTTTCCTCCTCTTCCCACTCATCCTCCCATTCTTCTTTTTCCTCTTCTTCTTCCTCCTCCTCCACTCCATCCACTTCCTTCCCCTCGTCTTTCAAATTGTCTTCCTCCTCATCGACCCCCTTGCCTTCACCCACCTCCACATCTTCCCTATCCTCTTCCTCTCCCTCCTTCTCTTTGTCATCCTCTTCCTCATCCTCCTCTTCGTCACCTCTCCATCCTTCCCCTCGGTCCACTCCTCCTTGTGTTCTTCATCTTTTTCCTCCTCCTCTTCCTCAGGGAGCTCCTGGCAGTAAAGGTCCCAGAGGTGAGCGAGGCGAGACCGGTCCATCTGTAAGTACCTGTTGTCATCCTCATTCTACATGTGAGAGACAAGTTAATGACAATAATAATTAACGATTAAACGTCATCATGAGATTCATATGACAACGTATTAATTTTCAAGCACAAGCTCAAAGTGCTTCCGGTTTCGAAGACGACAGTTAAATGAAAACTTCAAATAGGTTCCATCCAGCCCTTCACATGCGCAAAGATAAGAGACAGATACACGGGACACACTTCAATGTACCTGTAGAGTGAAATATTAAAATTCAGAATGCTTTATTTGTCATGTTTCCAACTGCGAGCAGCACAGAAAAAAAACACTAAGCTCCAGGGAGAGCACATTTATGGGTACACAGAAAAAAAACCTCAGCAGACATTTAGCATGCAGTTGCATCACGACATTTGTAAAGTGCTGTTTTTTGTCTTCTAACTCATTTTTTGTCACTTGTTAATTGTCCTCTGTGATTTTCAACAGATTTTATTCTTTTTGACTTTTACAAATTTTTTTTTAATCTTTTGCAACTTTTATTATTTTCGCATCGTACCTTCTTTTGACTTGTTGCACGTTTTTCTAATAAACTAAAACCACAAATAATCATCTGAGCCCGTGTTCATCAACAGGTCATTCTATGAAACGACACCATTTACACTTTGCAATTGTCCGCCGTATGAAGCACATGTCAAACCTTCAAGAAAACATCTTCCCTCCTCAGGCGTAAAACATTAATATGAACAGTTTTTCAATCAGAACCGCGATGGGCTGGTATGCGTTCTGAAATATGAACGGTTTAAAATCAATCCGAGCACATCTGATTCCACTTGTGCGACGCTCGCCGTCCGATTCATTCCTCGTCTCCCGCTGGAGTTTTGCAACAGTAGCTCAGCTGAAATCTGAGCAGGTCCGAAAAGCGAACGCAGCGAGTTTTCATATCGGTCCACATGCATTATCATCACCATAAACGTCAAGTCTGGATTTTATTCACGCTCAAAGGCCGATGGTTGGTTCTGCGGACGAGCTGAAGAAAACGCCAGATTATTTACGGTTTGGATTATTAGTAGAAGATGCAACGACGTGGAGAGGATGTAAAAAAATACAACAAAAGAGCCGAGGAAGACAAAAAGAAAGAAGAAAGAGCATCAAACAGGCGACTTTAACGAGAACGGAATGTGATTAATAAAAAAACATTTTTTCTCTAATTTCACAAAAATGTCCTTAATTTGATTTATTTGACTTAAAATGAATCACATGAAAAAAGGCTGATTTTTCATCATGACGGACACGAAAGAAAAAAAAATTTAAGTTTAGTGGAAACACAGCTTTAAATAAATCATGACGTGTTGGCTCATTTTTTTTTACGTATTTGATTTGATTTGTTGATTGTTTTATGTTTTCTGTCTTTAGTTTGTAGATTATTTTGTTCATTTTTCTCATTTCTGTTCATACTGTATTTGTTGATATTATTGTGTTAATTTTTGTTCAGTTTATTTCTTATTTTGTTCAATTTCTTAGATTTTTTTGTTGAATTTTTATTTTTAAATTTTATGGGTTTTTTTCAATTTGTTTATGATTTTCATTTTATTATTTGGTTAATCTTTGTTAAATTTGTTGCCTAATTTGTTGATTTTTTTTTTCTTTTTTTGATTATTTTGCTTATTTTAGGGATGATTTTTTGTCATTTTTGTTCATTTTCTTCATCATGTTCATTGTTTGAATATTTGGTTTATTTTTGTTCATTTTGTTCCGTATTTGATTTGATTTCATGATTGTTTTATGTTTTCTGTCTTTATTTTGTGGATTATTTTGTTCTTTTTGTCATTTTTGTTTATACGACGTTTTACAGTTTATTCTGATAAATTTAGTGACTGTTTTGTTCATTTTATTGATTGTTTTTCTTATTTTGGGCAATATTTACTTTTTTGTCATTTTGTTCAATTTGTTGCTTATTTTGTTGAATTTCTTAATTGTTTTATTCATTTTATTGATTATTTTTCTCATGGGTTTTATTGTTCATTTTTGTTTTTTTTCTGTTCATATTTGTTGATATTATTGTGTCAATTTATTGCTTATTTTGTTCAATTTTTTTATCTGTTTTGTTTTTTTGTTAAATTTTGTGGTTTCATTCAATTTCTGATGATTGTTTTATTATTTGGTTAGTTTTTGTTCAATTTGTTGCCTATTTTGCTGAATTTCATCGTTGTTTCTTTGTTTGTTGATTATTTTGCTTTTTAAAAACATTCATTTTTTGTCATTTTTGTTCATATTTGTTAACATTCTTTAGTTTTGTGTTCATTTTATTGATTATTTTGCTTTTTAAAAACATTATTTTGTTCATTTTTTGTCATTTTTGTTCATATTTAATATTCTTCAGTTTTGTGTTCACTTTATTGATTATTTTGCTTTTTAAAAACATTATTTTGTTCATTTTTGTCATTTTTGTTCATATTAATGTTCTTTAGTTATTTGTTCATTTTATTGATCATTTTGCTTTTTAAAAACATTATTTTGTTCATTTTTGTCATTTTTGTTTATATTAATGTTCTTTAGTTATTTGTTCGTTTTATTGATCATTTTGCTTTTTAAAAACATTATTTTGTCCACATTTATTGATATTGCTTTGTATTGTGTTTTTTTTTGTTCATTTTATGAATTGTTTTGTTACATTTAATGATGTTTTGCTCATTTTCTCCAGTCTCTGGTCTATTTTGACTCCTGCAAAAGATGCAAAAAGACCCGAAACGTGGAGAAGGACATGATAAATGACATAAAATAACAAAAGAATTAAAAAGATACAAGAAATGAAAGCATATAAGATGTAGAAATAATGAAAGCTGGAAAAACAAAGATGGACCTAGACATAAAGATGAAAATGATATAAGACAAAAAAGACAGAGATAATGCAAAAAGAGACTAAAATTGTCTTTCTACATTTTTCATTAAATCAAATGAACAGAATCTGACTTGTTGTGTTTGTCATCATTAAACGCCATCATGTGACGTCCTGTGTCCGTCCTCAGGGACCGACCGGATCTCGGGGAGACACCGGACCTCTGGGACCCATGGGTCTACCCGGACCTCAAGGACCCAGCGGCTTGTCGATTCCAGGAGAGGCCGTAAGTCTGCAAACCACACGCAGCGCCTTTCGGGCCGGTCCACATAAATCCCAGCCCGCCTCGGCGCGGCCGCGTAGGGATTCGGAGCAGATTTATTGGAGTTTACAGGCAGGGGAGTAGCCGTGGCACACACTCGCATTCCTCCACGTCTCAGACAACGACGTGAGACAGAACCGGCTGGAAGCTCGCTGTCAGCGAGCGTTCGTAAATCAGGAGCTGGATTTCCGAAAAGGAGATGCTCCCAAAGTGAGACGTTCTCTGGTTTAATCTCCAGAGGTCACACTGACGCCGGGGTGGGACTGGATTCAACTTCGGCTGTTAATGAAGACATTGTTCTTCAATGTGAGTGATTCGACCCAAAGGTGTCGTAACAAATAACACAAGGAACAATTCAAGACTTATTTACCAAAGATCTACGATTAAAAACAGGTGCTTTCATGATATTTTACTTTAAATACTGGCTGTACTCGATGACACACAGGTAACTTTATGGTTCGGGTGTAGACTGAAGGAAATTTGAGTCAAACTTGTGTTAGAGACAAGTCTTCAGTTGTTATACTGCTGTTTAATAAGTAAGAATGCTGTTTATTACGTCAAAATCTTGTCATAAACAGGCTCACATCTATGACGTGAAACCACATGGAGCTACAATCGGACACTTCCTGTCTGTTACAAAAATAAAAACCCCCGAATGTTGATGTCTTCATTAGATAAGTGATAGATAGAAAGATCAGTATGTTGGTAGGTAGATTGGTATGTTGGTAGGTCGGTAAGTTGCTTGGTAGGTTGCACTAAGAAAAAGAAGCACAGGAGCTGGAAACCAGTTCTGGCCCAGGATGTCAGCTGCTGTACCTGACGATAAAAGCCCCCTAGTGTTCCTGTCTTCATTAGATAGATGATGAATAGAAAGATCAACAGGTTGGTGGGTAGGTAGATTGGTTGGTTGGTTGGTTGGTTGGTTGGTTGGTTGGTTGGTTGGTTGGTTGGTTGGTTGGTTGGTTGGTAGGTCTGTAGATAGGTATGTAGGTATGTCAGTAGGTAGGTTGGTCGGTAGGTACGTAGGTACATAGGTAGATTGGATGGTTGGTAGGTAGGTGGGTAGGTAGGTTGGTTGGTAAGTCAATCATGCCAAGCATGGGAGCCGGAACCTAGCTCTTCCCTCAGGTTTCGGCTGCTACTTCTGATTTGCTATGTACGCCCTCAGAGGAAGGTGAAGACCACAGAGACCAAAATAGAGAAGAAGATTAAGGAGAAGGTCAGGGCTACTGTCATCAAAACTGTTGGGGACAAGAATGGAGGCACCCATATTGTCAAGCTTTGCAAAATGTCTCATTATTAGCCTACAGTGGACGTTGCCCATAAACTGAACAGAGATGTCAAATGGTCACTGGTCACCACAATAGAACGTGTGGTGTTCCTGAAGCAGCTCTCAAGTGGTCTTTGCTTGTTACTGACCCTCTAGGTCTGAACAGAGTCCCCCTGCATAGGGCTCGCTAGAAGTTTGTCATTGCCACCACCACCAAAATCAACATCTCTGGTACGAAGATCCCCAAACTCTGAACAACACCTACTTCAGGAAGAAGTAGCTGAGGAGGCCCCATTGGCATGAGGTCGAGATCTTTGACACAGAGGCGGAGATGTTTTGTTGCTTGGGAGTGGAAGTGCAGTTGAACAAACAAAAAACTCCAAAAAAGGTCTGAATAAAACAATTGCACAAATATCAGAACAGGATAGGTGAAACGTAACAGAATTAACAGAATGGTCAAGTTTGTAAGCTTCAGACTGTGAGAATGACAGTTTACATTAACAGCTGGTAGGTAGATGGTTCGGTAGGTAGGTAGGTCAGTCGGGGTGTTGGTATATATGTAGGTAGATTTGTATGTTGGTCAGTAGGTGGGGTGGTAGGTCGGTACAGTACTGTAGTCAGAATTCTCTTTGACAGCAGTATTTTCCACAGAAGCTTCCACAGGAGCAATTCCCGCCTCTTCCTGTTTTGATCTATGGGACCAAAATTCAGGAAAAAAAGTACATTCCTGTCAGTGAAGAGCAGCAGACACATTCTGGATAGTGGTTGAATTCTGCCTCAGTTATACAAACAGTATGATGTTTGTCAATTTAAATACGAACCAGAAGTCTGCAGAGTGTCAGTTTGTTGTAAAACTGATATCAGACCAAAAATAGCGGTGTACGTGAAATCATACCTTTATCTACACTTCTGTCCAGAGCTGCTTTAGTCTCTGCAGCACGACATGAACATGCCAGGAATCATTTTCACCTCTTGAAGACTTGTTTTTTAGAATGAGCTTAAATTGACCGTTCTGCTATTTTACGGCTTTTGAGACAAACTGTTCTTCACTTGCAAGAAGTAATGCTTTTGTTTCAACGGGTTAGGTGCCAGAACCCAGCAGATGGGCTGGAGGAGGTGGGCTGGCATTGGGCCCTCGCTGTGAATAATACCAATAACTACTAACTAGAAATGATTGATCTCAGCCCCTCATTAAAGTCAGCGGTTGCAAAGAGGAGCTTAACACCGGACGTCGTCTTTTCTGATCCACTGTGGAAATACGGTGAACTAGAAATTAATCAGTCTCCGGAAAATTAAACACAACAATTGTCATTTTCAGGTGATTACACACTCGTGAAATCTTATGTGCTTCATTCATTCATTCATTAACCTTCAAAGACCTGGACGGATGGGCCATAGCACAGTCAAAAAGATTTCAATTTTGCTGTTTATTTGCAAAATTAACAGCAAATTCTTCTTTTTCAACAATGCCAATGATAAACAAGTACTTTAAGTATTCAACTTTATGATGCTTACTGTTAATATATTTTTTAAAAAAGTCAAATGAATATGGGAGAGTCAGGAACCCCAAAAACCTCTTCAACCTGAGTCTTTAAAGGTTAAATAGATCGATCAGATTAGATTGGAATTAAAGTCAAAATCTCACAAGAAATGAAGTTCATGTTAATTTATATCTGTTAAAGCACATGTTTACAATAAGTGCAGCATGTCGACCGATTCTATTATTACTCCATGAATCCACATTAATCCACACAGGTCAAAGCCAAGCAAAAGTTTGAACATCCATTAACTTAACGATGAACAAATCTCTGACTGTCGCTAACGTATAAAACACATAAAACACATCCATACAACGTTTCCGAGGAACAAAAGGAAGGCTTCTTTCTGTCTGAATCCAGCTCTGCCGTGCAATTAAAATCCTTGGCTTCTAGAAAAAGTCAGATTCTGGAGCCTTTTAAATAAAACCTTCTGCTTCATAACGAAGAAACATGTCATCAAGCTAGAGCCGGAGGATTTAGCCAAAAAGATCCCAAACGATGGAAAACGAGAAGACGCAGAAAGACGAGGAGATTGTTGATCAGGTAACATGACGCACTGCTTTAGGATTTCACGTGGTGGTGACAATGTCAGGCCTGATCAGGGTATGTGTCTGTTGACGACTTCAGTAAAGGTGTTGGCAAGATAAAGTTTTATTTATAATTTTGTCTCTGATTGGCTGAACTACTGATGTCCGAATCTGAACTGGGGTCAGTGTATTGTAAACATGGTATAATGTACTTTGATGGACACTTATCTTAGATGTTTTGGCCTGAGGTCTTTATTTTTTGATCAAAGAAGCCAGGATATTATAAATAGGAAATGGCTACCGATGTGAGTCCATTTAGAGGACACAGGTGTCCCATCAATCCTTTCGTCCTTCCTTCCTTTCTCCTTTTCATCCTTCCCTCATCATCCATCCATCCTTCTTTCGTTCCTGCCTTCCTTCCATCCGTCATGTGTATTTGTACTGTCTCTTTATTAGGGTTCGGGGCTGTTGTTGGGGTTGTTGGGACGCTGGGTGATTTCGGTTCAGTCTGGTGTCCTGCACAGTGATGTTCTCTCACATCACTGTGGTTTTAACCTCAGTAAAACATCTGAATGCTCTGCTGATGAGCTTCAGACTCATCTGTGTTTAAAATCTCCCCATCTGTTTGTGTTGGACCACACAGCAAAACATACTTGCCCTCAAAAATCTAAAGGAGTGTTTCTGTTGATGTGTTTTTTTCCCTCCTCAGGGCCGTCCAGGACCAAAGGGAGACCCCGGTGACTCAGGATTACCTGGACAGAAAGTAAGTGCAGCCCTGGTTCCAGGTGGTGGTTTTTAAACAAGGATCAGTCATCATTTGACTACTGGGCTGGCGGCGTTCCACCTGGACCCGGACGCTTTTCCAGCCCAGAGGAGTCATCCAGAGACGAGAGGGAGTGCAGTGTCTCAGGAGCAGGGTTCTCAATTTGTCTAGGACATTCTTCTCAAACATGAGCCAAGGCATCACCATGATGGAGCTGTGGTTAAAAGTTGGTGCCCGATCAGCTCCTACATCCTCAACCTCATCCAGGCTTTTTTTTTATCAGGGAACATCAGGAGTTAGAAGAAAAAAACAACTCCTAATCTCATAAAACGACAGTTGGCATCGGTGTAAAGAAGTGGTTTTGTGCTGAAGCTTCACAGGATGAGAGTGTCTGTCTTTGTGAAATACGCTGTGACAAACATCAAGTAGCAGGTCGACATCTCCAGCAGATGCTTGGGGTTTTTGGACTGAAGCCTTTTATTTTATGAGGTGGTAAGACGTACATGTCAGAACCTCGTCCATTTTCACCAACTCGAACCTCATCCCTCCAGATGCTTCTTCGCGGATTCTGCAGCAGGGTTTGTTCACTGTACGCTGAGAGGACACAAATTCTGACTTTAAAAGAAAAAACAGACCGAGTCTGAAATGTGACTTTTTAGAGTCATACATGTAGATTCCAGGGGGGAGGGGGTGGGGATTTATTCCCCTCAATATCAATAAAATGTGCACTTATCCCCTTAGTAAGACAACTTACTTTTATAAACATACTATATATACTGTTATTGGAAGAATGAGACCACCCGCGGAGGGTAAGAGGGGAATTTTTTTTTATACAATGCTGACACAGTGCCTTCATCTCATCCCCTTGTCTTTGTCCATGTACACATGTCACCAGGAAGCTGGAGTGAGTGCAGCCTAGCTGTGCTGAAGTGCGTGGCTAATGCACACCGCATCCAGAAAATATTCACAACACTTCACTTTTTCCCCAATTTTTTATGTTACAGCCTTATTCCAAAGTGGATTAAATTAATTTTTTCCCTCAAAATTCTACACACAACATCCCATAATGACAATGTGAAAAGGTGTTTTTTGAAATTATTGCAAATTTATTAAAAATAAAAAACCTGAGAAATAACATGTACATAAGTATTCACAGCCTTTGCCATGAAGCTCAAAATTGAGCTCAGGTGCATCTGTTTCCACTGATCATC
>JAQQAE010022718.1:0-10196 GCA_029823295.1 Pseudamia nigra | reverse complement strand
CACCACCAACAACATCCAACATCATCATAACAGCAAATGGCTTTTGTTTTTATTTCTTTTCTTCATTTTTTTTGTTCATTTTGATCATTGTTACTCATTTTGCTTGTTTTGGTCATTTCTTTGATCATGTTGTCACTCTGTTTTCATTTCTGTTCATTTCTTTCATTGTTTTGTGAATTTTTCCTTCACTTTCTTTTAATCTCGTTTATTTTTGTTCATATTTATTGATGTATTTTTCATTTTCCTTCCTATTGTGTTAATTCACTTCATTACTTTGTTTATTGCTATTGAATTTATTGACTCTTTCTGTTCATTTTACAGGTTGTGTGAGTTGATAAACATGTTCAGGCTTCTTCCACTCCTGGACATGAACATTTAGATTAAACAAGCTTATACTATGCCTTGGCTTCAGTGTTTCAACTCACTATGAACAACATAATCAGAAAAATATTCAAGATGAAAAAAGATGAAGAAAATAATCGAGGGAATGAATAGAATCAGAAGGAAAATGACCACAATAATAAAGGAAATTCACAAAAGATGAGCAAAATAATGAAGGAACTCAACAAAATAAGAAATAAAATAAAGTTTACATAAAAAATTAATGAGATAAAAACAAAGTGAAGCAAAATGATCTGAAAATCTAAAAAAATGAACAATGTTATGGAGGGAATGAACAGAAAAGCCAAAGTGCAATAACTGTATTTGGTTGAAATGGAGTTCAGACTGGAACTGGACCTTGTGCCATTTGATATATGTTGTAACAAAGTCAGTCATGCTTAATTTCAGAAAAAAAATGTCATGTCAAATCTGAAGCAACTCCAAAACTGAAGCAAACTTTCACTTTGGCGTCAGTGATTTGACTGAAAATGAACAAAAATAATCAAGAAAATGAAAATTAGAAGGAAAATGGACAACAAAAGGAAATTCATACAATAAAGACAAAATTATGGAGGAAAGTAAGAAAATAAGAAGCAAAATGTATATGTAGACCAAAATTAAAACAAAATGAAGCAAAGTGAATAAAGAAAATTTCAAAAAATGAACAAAATAATCAAGAAAAAGATCACCATTGGAAGGAACATGGACAAAAAGGGAAACTTACAGAAGAAAAGCCTAAATTAAAAAGGAAAACAACAAAATAAGAAGCAAAATGATTAGTACATACAGATAAATAAACCAAAAAATGAACAAAATGAAAACAAAGTGAGCAAAAAATCAAAAATGAACAAAATTAGAAGCAAAATGAATGGAAAGAACAAGAAGATGCACAAGCAATGAATGAAATGAACAAAATGAATAAAACACTAACAATGTAATCAAGAAAGTGACCAAAATCTGAAGCACATTGATCAACAACGAACACAAAATTAACAGAAATGAATCGAAATTTTAAAGTCATTTTGCTTTTCCCGTTTGCCTTTGTAGGACAGTGTCAACGTCTGAATATGTAAATGTCGCGTTATGACTCATGTCACCATTATGCACAAATAATGTTTCCTAATGACAGCTATAAAACCTTGGTGCACTGTGGCTCATAAGTCTGATCACATAATAAGTGACATAAGGAGGACTGAATATGAAAATGAAAAAGCAGTCCCATAATAATCACTCTGGATTTCCTCTATTTAGCTCATCTAAACTTCCGCTGTATTCCGTGTGTTGCAGTGCGTTCTGGGTACACCTGCAGGGGGCGCAGCCGTCTGGTCTCTCATCCTGGGACCCCGACACTGGCACCTTTCAGGACGGAGACGTGTTTGCAAAGACGGAGCCAAACAGCTTGTGACCGGCACGCGCCACTCTCTTCTCTCCTTCTATTCAGCCATTGAAAGGGACCTTTAATTGTCAGTCTGTCTTGGCGCGTGTCGTTTCTCCGCCGGACAAAAAGGCCACTTTTGTGTCCCAGCAATACTCACGCCCTCCACCTGCCCCCAGTTCTTTGAGGCGGGGTGGGGGGTGTATGTGTGTGCGTCTTTATAGTCACTCCATTTAGTGCTGGCAGATGCGCAACAGATGCGCGAGCCCCCCTCCCTCCTCAAAGAGACACGTGCCACAGATAGCATTCATTTCATCACTTGTCAATACACTTATCGATGTGAATGATGTTGATTGTAAATACACGGTGCTGCATGTGTTTACACTGAACACGGATCCCAGAGGCCGCTCCGCTTTACGCACAGCCAGTAAAACGCAGAAAGAAAGGACTTGATTGTTTTCTTCTTTTTTGTCAGTGTTTAGTTCATTGGTGTTGTTTTTGCTTTTCGTTGTGTTCATTTTCTCAACTCTGCTGTGCATCTGCAATATGTTCATTTTTCCTCATTTTCTTCATTCGTTTTGCTTATTTTTGGTGAATTTTCTAGGTTCATTTGGTTCGTTTTGTATCATTTATTAAATTCTGACTTTTCTTTATTGTTTTGTGTTCCTTTTCTTCATAGTTTGTTTATTTTGCTTCTTATCATGTTCATTTTGTTTCACTTTTTTGGTTTCTTTGTTTACTTTAGCTTCATTTTGTGTCTTATTTTATCGTATTGTGATGGATTTGCTCATTTTGCTTTTTATTTTGTTGATTTTCTTTGATTGTTACCTTTATTTTAGTTTATTTCCATAATTATTTTTGCATGATTTTACACAAACTTCATTCATTTTTTAAAACTATTATTTTGTTTATTTTGTTTCATTCTTATTATTCTGCTCATTAATTTTGTTCATTTTCAGTCATGTTGCCTGGATTTTTTTGCATAAGCTTCACATGCTATTTTTCTTCCTGACATGAAGCATGATCCTTAAATAAATCAAATACCCTTCAATTTCAGTTTTAACTCAGTTTTACTCAAATTTACTACAATTTGCTTTTGTATGGCAGAAAGAGTGAAGCAGTGGAAAACTGTTTATGAAAACCTTAAAATTAAACAATGGAACCAAGTTGCACTCCTACTATTCTCATGATCTTACTGATTTATTCCTGATATAGTAGATGTAACAATGTCAAGATGAGTCATAAATATATCACAAGAATGAATTCACATCATGAGCCACAGTCGATAATTGAATGACCTTTAACCTTATTTACACTCAGCTCCAGTATTGCCGCATGTTCGTTTTCAGAACACAGACCAACTCCGCCATCTGCTGTTGGATTTCAGATCGCCCTTTCCCCCACTCTACTTGTCTCAACATGTTGGAAAAGCTCATGACTCAGGATTCCAACCTGACACCGATGAGTCACCAACCAGTGTTATTCCCCAATTATTTTAAGTAGGCCAGGGTTGAACAACACAATGGAAAACAAAACCAAAAATAACAGCAAAATGATTTCTACTTTGCAAAATGAATTCTCCAATTTATTGATGTAAACACTGTAATTGCACTCTGGCCTGGTACATGAACTTTCTACATTTAAAGTTGTTATTTAAAGGTGGGAATGCTGCAGACTAAAAGGAAAGGCGGGAATCCCAGACTGGTGACTGGATGTGAGAATCCCAAAGGAGTAAATTAGCAGTTGTGTCCCTGATGACCTTAAGAAATGCACCTGACCCCCAGAACCTCACACATTCAACAACCAGTACACAGATACTGGACCATTATACAGATATGTCTTTAAAAAATGAGCATATAATGGAAAATGTCATTACTTTCAGAGGTCAGGAGTACTCAAGTACATTTACTCCTTTACATGAACTTGAGTAGTTTTCCCCATAAAATGCAGTTCTGAGAGCAGATGTCTTGCAGAATACTTTTTACTCAGATACAGTTGTGATGAAAAACTACTTCTACTCAGTTACATGTTGCAGTGAGTTAAAAAAGTGTAAATTTTTAAAAAAATAATCAATTAAATAAAAATATCAACAAAATAATCAAACCAATTACCAAAATGAATAAACTGAAGCAACAAAATGAGTAAAAACATACAAAAGTAATCACAAAAAATGTAGAAATTAGCAAGAGTAATACACTTAAAAATGAAATTGAAAAAAAGTCACATAATTGTACTAATAACAACAAAACAAACAAAATGAGCAAAAAGAAACTATAGCAATAATAATGATAGTAGTAATCAAGAAAATGATCAAAAAGGTTAACAAAAATAAACAAAATCCAAAATAAGCAAAGCAACAAAATTTGTAAAAATGAGCAAATAAAGGAGTAATTTAAAAAAAACTGTTGTGTCAAACAATGAAAAAAAAAAACAAGGCACAAAAATTAACATCACCAAAAAATATCAAAAATATCCATGGAAATAAACAAAATTTTTTCAGACCTTTTTACTCTTACTCAAGTACTTACCAGTAAGTCATTATAAGTACACAGTAACAATACTTTTACTTGAATACTGTTTCTGTTTACTCTACGCAAGTTTTATTATTTCCCACAATCTAGTTCAAATAGTGAAACTTTCATATGGGAATACAGTATTATAGTTTATTACACATAAACTACCTGAACCAATGCAGTGTGGTATGGAGCAAATCTGCTGAAGTGTCATTGCTGCTTTGATAGCGGTTGGCTTTCAGCTCATCTGTATTGTGGGCTCTGGTGTCTCTCATCTTCATCTTGACCATATCACAAATATTCTCTATAGCAGAAGTCTTCAATAGGGGCCCTTAGGACCCTTAAGATGTCTGCAGAACTACTGCAGGGGAGTTGTGAAATTTTGGCTGATTAGATAATTTTTTTGTACCTAGAGCGGAGAAGCGGGGGGGGGTCCCCACAGAGGAGCTAGAGGAGGTGGCTGGGGAGAGAGAATTCTAGGCTTCTCTGCTCCGGCTGCTACCCCCCCAACCTGGACCTGGTTGAGTGGAAGATGATGGATGGGTCGACAATTTTTTTAATAAACATCTCACTAATGTGGGAGTAATGTGTTTCATTCACAGATTAATTTAGGATTCACTGTACTATTATTAGTATGTTTAAAAAAACAGTCTGTCCATTTTTTTATCGCTCAGTATTGTATGTGAGATAACAGGTATGTCTATGCAGGGCAATAGCCCTAATAGGCCAGTTCTCATTTTTGATTCGACATATATCTTTAAAATAAAGAGGGGAGTATAAATAGCATGATTATGTTGCAACTGACAGACAATTACCTGATAATCAATTGTATTTTATAAACACAGCCTGTACCTTTGAGACATTTAAAATAAAAACATGAATATATGAACCTTTGTAGTATGTACTTGAATAGTTTAGAATTGAGTGCACAATAAGATTCAGATGCAGAGTAACTTAATGCCTTGTAGGATGATTAGATAAATCCATGAAGGTATGTTTATACGTACATGGCATAAAGCCCAGTTTAATATAAAATGCAATGTTATACTATGTATACTGTATAGTAGCTGCTCCATGTCTCCATCAGTTTTGGGGTCCCCGGTCTGAAAAACGGGTTCAGGGCAGGCCAATCATGCAGAGTAATTCCACAGTCCGCAGACCAGTCGCAGTAGTTTGGGCACTATGGTCAGGTGCCAAGTCCAGCTGGAAAATCAGCATCTCCGTAAAGCTCGTCAGTAGACAGAAGCATGAAGGGCTCTAAAATGTGCTGGTCGATGGCTGACTTTTCACTCGATAAAACACAGTGGACCAACACCAGCCGATGACACGGCAGCACAAATCAATCATCATCACTGACGGGACACATCACACACGTTTGGATTCTGTGCCTCTCCAATCTTCTTCCAGACTCTTCACACGCAAATTTGAAAATGCCAAATTTAACACCCTCAGAGTGGATTTTAACACAGGGTTATAAGGGGTTTATATGGGAACCAGAGTTCTAGAGGTAAATTAACACTTTCAATCAAGTTTAATTGTTTTCACTATGACAGTGTAAAATAATAAACTTGAATAATGTAAAGTACTGACAACTCCAAGTCGATGTTAAATGTTCACGCATTAGAGACACTCATGGGATAACTGGTCAACACTACACAAGTAATGAGGTAACACTTTATGGTGTCAGTTTTACTTAAAATGTACACTTAACTAATGTTAAGTACACTACTGATACAGGCATAAATTTCAAGGAAGATGGGGACAATCTGTCCCCCTCAATATTTGAAAAGCATCTCCCCCAAGAAAACACTTTTCTTTAGATGACATACAGCTCTTTTGTCTCTAGAAATTCTACTTTAAATAAGTACTGTCAATTTTGTCTCATTGTTGGTTAATTTGAGTTTCTATTGTTTTGTACATATAAATTGATTTTGTTCATTTTGATTTAGCGCCAATTTCATTTGATTTACTTAAAATGAGTAAAGCAGTTGATTTCAACTTCAGTTCATTTTGATGTAGTATTGTGAATGATTTGAGTATTTTCTAAATTTTTGTCCATTTTCTTGAGTATTCTTTAGCTCAATTTTTTTGTTAACTTTGGTGCCTATTTTCTTAATTTCTCTTCATTATATAGTGTACTTTTACTCCTTTTGCTGCTTATTTTTGCTCGCTGTGGTTACTTTGTCAATTCATCTACAAAATACAGACAGAGCCTAAGCAAATTCATAAGAAAATGAATGGAAAATTACTTAAGAAAAAGGAGATTTTGATGTATAAAAGGTTTATTATAGATGTCCAGACATGTCTTATACATAAAGAGTTCAAATGTACAGAAGTACTATAATCATATAAGCTTATTTACATTCCATTCATGGACTAAGACAAATGTCAGTGCATTTGTTTATCAACATTTAAAATCTCAATTTGACTAATGATTCTAATAAAAGCCAGTTCCAAATACCATTTAGATTCCATTAATATTAACATAAAAAAATACACACAAATAAAAAAACAAAAATGCCTCACTGACAGAACAGGTCATTACATTTTTCAGTATATTGTACTGCACATTTTACCAAGCAAATACTTATGAAATCCCTTTTCCTGCACATCCAAGTGCCAAGATATTTAAGACATGTAGAGGATATAAAGGTAAGAACTGTCCCATGAAGCTGAAGAGAGGACTGCCAGTGAAGTGGGATCTGATAGCAATGGTCAATGATTCAGCAGCTTGCTCTATATTTTGCATTTTTCTTGCTTTACTATACAACATAAATACAAAGCATTCCGAAATGAAAAGAAGCATGGACACCCTTGTTACAAGGGAAATACTCAAACTTTTCAAGTCTTCTACATGGCCAAATGTCCTGCAATGGCTTAAGCGTTTCAGTAGTTGAACAATCACTTTGTTCAAGCTTAATGACAGTAAAGCAGCCTATCTCCTACTATGCTATGGATGTTGGCGGCAAGTTTGTTCTTTAAACTATTGAGCTATTTATTTTTACAAATCTGTACTTTGGGAGAGTCATTTATGAGTAAAAACAGATCACAATCCACATCCTCTGGAAACTAGTAGACAAAGCAGGGTTAAACAAAGCTTTCCCTGGAATTTGATGATATGATCATAATGCCATTAAAATAACACTTCACTGTCTGTCTGTGAGATGTGTTACACAGTACTGAAAAAGGAAAATCTCTTCCGGTATTTGTGCCCCTGGAACAAAGAAATGAGACCAAAGTGCAAAGTAACAGTAGTACATCCAAAGGCTATGTGACAGGGAAAGAAGGGACAGAATGATTTGATATTTGAATAACTGTCAGTATTTCCCTTTCTCCTTCACTAAGTTCAAGCTTCCCGACCTACAATGTTCAGAATATGGCTCCCTCTGCTGGTAATACTAAGCACATCGTCCTACTACATCTCATCTGAGCGGTGCTGTTGTAATATAACAGATGGGGGATTCCGGTCAATCCAGTTTTCTTTGGACCCTGTCACCTCATACACCACAGCGGAGGCCATTACAGAATCAGGGGGTGCTTCTTGTATGGAACCGGCCTGGCCTGGCTTAATCTCTGCAGCTTGACTAGGAACCGCTGGAAAGTCTGCTGAAGAGTTACTGCTTACACCTGTTTCGGACTCGGGCTGCTCAACCGCCTGATAGTCTGGAGTGTGATTCTTCTGACCGCCCGCAAAGATCGCTTTAGCGTTTTCTACCTCTTGGGGCACTAACACAAGTACATCCTCGTCAGGCTCGGTGTAGTGTATAGCATCTGCGCTGTCAAGTGGCACTGAGCGTATGTTCCGGGAGAAGACTGTGACAATAAAGAAAATATACACAAAACATGAGTAAATGAGCAAGCTTCAACACCATCTTGTCACACGTAATAATTGATATACTTGGGACAAACGTACGTGGGGCAGAGGTGTAAAGCTCCTTTTGTTCTGTTTTGCTGCCAAATGGATTGATAGAAGGAAAGAGGATGAGGCAGAAGGAGAGCAAGAACACCTGTAGGAAAAATCCCAAGGAGAGAACAAGTCAAAAAAAGCAGTTTGTCTTGACATTTGAGAACAATAAGAAGACACAGTGAGCTATAGTCTGTGACTCCTCTTACCATCACACAAGTGCTGGTTGTACTAGCCTTCATTGTTGATATTTTCACCACAGCCTGCAGCTTCCTCAGTTGCTCTATCAAAGAGCTGCCAGAACAAAAAGTACCAAAGTGAGATTCAACATGTGAAAAATCTTACAACACACAAATTATTACGTATATTATTGTAAAAGCAGCATTGTAGAGTTCTTACATGTTCTGTTTCTGAAGCATTTGAACTTTCTTCTGTAGTTCAACATTGTGTGCAGTACATATAGCAACCCTATATTGGGAAAAAAATTAATAGGTTTATTTACAGAAACAAAATCAGTAGGAAAGCAAAATTTAAAAAACAATTAAAATTATTCCTTTTAGCAGTTTACGAGCTCGACTGGCCAGTTAGAAACAACCTACCATAAATAATGTAACACTACAAAAAGGTCTGGACTTTTTCATTAACATCCATCACCGGAGGCTAGAATTTGGTCAGATTAATGACCACAGCAAATTGTTGATTACTTGTACTTGTAATGCAATGTACTTTACGTAGCCGTTTACAACACCCCGCAGGTGACCAAAGTACTTTACAAAAGATCAAACAGCACTAAAAAATACAAAGCATACAAACAAAGACAGGAGCATAAATGAGTACAAAAACTAAAAAAAAAACAAATGAACGAAGACTGAAAAGAATAAGAGAATAAAAACGTCACCACAGTGCTGGGTATTAAAAGCTGCCCTGAATAACTGTTTTTTGGTTTTGGTTTGAAGAGGTCCAGGTCAGAAATAACACATAAGTCAGAGGGGAGTTTATTCCAGAGCCTGGGGACAGCGGCTGAAAAGGCTTGGTCATCCTAGTGTTTATATCTTGACTTGGGCGTTTCAGCAAAAGCTGGTGGGACGATCTCAAAGTCCTGCCGTGCTCACAACAAACTTTAAAAGTTTAAGATCATTTCTAAATTGGAGTGGAAGTCCATGGAGAGGATAGGTGTGATGTGCTCTCGTCTGGTTGTGTTGATTAGAAGACAAGCAACTACATTTTGCTGAAGGTGGTTGAGACAGGACTTGGAGACGCCAACATATAGTTGTATACTGACTAGATATTCTGTGATCTTCAAGCAATAGGAGCGTTTTGAAGATAGATTTTTTTAACAGCTGATATTATGGAAGCCCAAACTGGACACTCAGCATTGGTGTGATTCTTAAAAGTATTTCAGATCATGTGTAAATATGCGTATCAAGCTGGTTTAAGTGACCAGATGATGTTGCAGTAGGTATAAACGGTGCTCTGATCTCACCTGTTTTCCAGTCCATCGACATACACCTTCTTCTTTTTGCGGCTCTCCTGAGCAGACTGCTTGTTGCGGATCTTCCTCCTGACTCTCTTCAAGGTCCTCTCCTCTGCCTGTTACACAGACAGAAGCCTCTCACAACAACTGTTGGCGTGACAAACGATCAAGTGCATTTAAGAGCCCTGAGCAGCTGCATCACAGAAGACCACACAAAATCCAAAATGAATGTTTCCGGAAAGAATACAAATAACTGCTATACTCTTTGCACGTGACTAAAAATCCAATGTGGTGCATACAGGTCCTCCTCAAAAAATTACATAGCATATTGTGATAAAGTTCATTATTTTCGGTAATGTACTGACAAACATTAGACTTTCATATATTTTAGATTCATTACACACAACTGAAGTAGTTCAAGCCTTCTATTGTTTTAATATTGATGATTTTGGCAAAAAAGTAAAGAAAAACAAAAAATCCCTATCTCAAAAAATTAGCATATTTCATCCGACCAATAAAAGAAAAATGTTTTTAATACAAAAAAAGTCA
>JAQQAE010022717.1:0-10196 GCA_029823295.1 Pseudamia nigra | reverse complement strand
CCTCTCTGACTTTGTCTCCAAAACATCTTACATGTGCTGTCCCTCTGATGTACTCATTCCTGATCCTGTCCATCCTCCTCACTCCCAAAGAGAACCTCAACATTTTCATCCAGCTCTGCCTCCATTATTTTCTTCTTTGTTGTGATTATGTAGATTAATTTGTGTTTGTTTTTTTTAGAACTTATTTTGGTGCTTATTATAGCACATGCAGTTGTTCAGAACATCAAAGCAAAGTGGTAATAATATAATTCTTACACATTTTATTATATGCGTCACTTAAGGGTAAAATGTCATGATTAGGTCAGTTGTTAATTAAGTTTGCCCCTGTGTGATTATTTTTGTCATTTCTCTTGATTGTTTTAGCTCATTTTATTGATTATTCAGTTAATTTTTTTGTCTATATTGTTGGTTTTATTGCTTGATTTGTTCATTCTTTTATTTTCAAACAGGAAGTAGTTAAAAATGCTTTTTGCATGTTCATTTACAGGAAAAAACCATTGACATTTTGTCACTCTGTAATGATTTTTCTGTCCCATATTTGGTCATTTTCTTGACTTTTTGTTTGTGTCATTAACACATGCAGAAGAGACACAAACTGTTGCCTTAACAATTCATTGGCCAACAGAAAGTTTTGTTTTCGATGCTCAATTCCATGACCATCCACAGTCCCAACTGAAAATGCAAACGAAACCGG
Organism: Pseudamia nigra; assembly: GCA_029823295.1. Taxonomy (NCBI): domain Eukaryota; kingdom Metazoa; phylum Chordata; class Actinopteri; order Kurtiformes; family Apogonidae; genus Pseudamia; species Pseudamia nigra. Next base: position 9,502 of record JAQQAE010022717.1, on the reverse strand, counting down.
CACCCTTGTATTTGTGGAAGACTTTACTTTTCTGTGCGACTACTTCATAAGCGTTGTGTGTTTCAAGGATATATTACTTATTCTTATAAATCTTTTTTCTCTCTCTTCTTCAGCCCTCCCTCAGTGGGTCAGAATGATTAATGATACTCAGATGGATAGTGGAGAGAAGCTCCAGTGGGAGTGCAAGGCCATGGGGAGGCCCCGGCCCACCTATCGCTGGCTCCGTAATGGTTTGCCCTTGACATCCCAGGTACCTACACCCGCTCCTTTTGTTGAAGGGACCATAAAGCATCTAAATCATTCGTATGGAGCTAAACCACTTCTATATGTGGTATTATCCTGTACAGTGTAGCTACATTCACATACTGTACGATATTGCTTGATATTTATTTTCTTTTGTTGCAGGGTCGAGTAGAAATAGTGAATGGAGAACTGACTATTCACAAGGTGCAGCAGACAGATTCTGGAATGTACCAGTGTGTTGCAGAGAATAAATACGGAGCCGTCTACTCAAACGCAGAGCTCAAGATTTTAGGTAATTTGTTTTGCATTTCACTAAAAACATATTTTCAATTGTTAATTGTTTAGGATTAATTGTAGAATTAATAATCAAATATATTATACACACTCAAGGGATTTAGTAACAAACCACGACATTTATTTGTAAAACCACGAGTGTAGTTTGTGTTGTGTGCAAATGACCACTCATATATTGTTCCTCATTACTTTTAATGAATGTTCTGACTTAATCAGTTACAAAACAAATGAAAAAGGACAAAAAATGTCAAGAAATGTAGGCACCATACTTTGGTACATGATGTCTTTGTATGTACTGGTCTGTTGTGCGTGCCAATAGTCTATACTGCTGGAACCGGGGGGGGCACAATCCCGGTCAGGTTGCCCCACTCATGGCATTCTTACAGATGTCATTTTCTTCCCAGTAGGTTTGGTTGTGTTTAACAGCAGTCATTTGGGATTAGTTGTACAAAAACCATTGTGTTTTTTCCCAAAAATGTGTTTTAAGACACACACTAATCACAATAATCAGTCAGTGATTAAATCCCACATGTTGGGAATTATCATAAAGGCTACCATACATGCATTTGTACAACTAGATTTATTAAGTGAGAAGAGCTTTTCCCAAATTGGACCAACAATAGAGTAGTGCATTATTAAATCCACTGAGCGTATTTCTAATCATGATTTCAGTATAATCACCATAAAAATAATTTTTGTATTTTTGTTACCCTCCTTTTTATTCATAAATATACAGCCACTCCTCTATTTTGGGTCTAAAACAACTTCCAATATGATAAACTAAAAAAGATTTGAAATCAGTCAAAGCATTGTAAATTTGAAACCACTGATGTGAAAAGATGATTTAAACAGAATTTTGCATGATTTGATTTGATTTGATTTGATTTGATTTGATCTGATCTGATCAGAAAGGGTTCAGTCTTTCAGGAGCAAAGATGGATTTGAATTACTAGTTTGTCATTAAATACAAGCGAAAGTTTAAACTGACGTTCCTCTAAGAAGGATAGAAAGGGATTTGAAATCTGGCTGCTCACAGTACCTACAATGACACAGAAAATCCCTTTATATTTACAGTACTGTAGTACTGGTAGTACTAATAGCCCTATTGACTCTACACAAGACAACTGATGGTCTAAAATACATCAAAAGGCAAGAAATGACACAAATTATCTGACTCATGGACTAAAAACTGTTCCAGATGACTCTGAATTTGGTGAATCTGTTGAACGAATGCCATGAGTGTGCAAAGCTGTCATCAGAGCTAAGTGTATCTATTTTGGGCATTCTAAAATACAAAACACATTCTTTTCAGCTTACATAATCCCACATGTGTTAGTGATCGACTCATATGGGTTTTTCAGGACCGATAACGATTATTAGTAGTTAAGGAGGCCGATAACCGATACTTGGAGCCGATATTCATTTGCAGTACACGTGTAAATATTGGCGTACAAATGTTGAATAATACAAGCACTTAACTTTGTTTAAATGCCTAAAGCATGTTTATTTAACCAAATAAATAGAAAATAAATAGCTTCAAAAGTGCATGGATCCTAGACTCACACGTTATTGTAGTAGTCGTGAGCTGTAGAGTTTTTCATGTGACTTTCACACAAACACACACTATTCTCCACATTACACACATTCTCATCATTGATAATACATACAGTAGTCTACTAAGAGCAGGACCGGCGAGCTAATGTTATGCTAAAAACTAGTCAGCCTTCATCTCAGCGTACTTCCCTGCAACAAAACAAGACTGAATTGAATTTCTTGCAAACTCTCTCAATCACACACACAGGCTTCTACAATCACAGACTGTTTCTACATCGATATTAATAACAGCATTGTTTCAAGTAATTCACACACATGTTGGGAGGTGCTAGTAGCTTAGCAGAGCTGCTAATGTTTACTCCGCTCGCATGTTATTCTGCTGCACACTGTAACGTTAGAAGTAGTTGTGACATATAGATCAGTGGGATGTTTATTATAATTTCGGGAGAATTGTCTGCGTTTACCTTCGACACATGTGTTTGCTCTCCGGAAAGCACAAACACATCTCCACTGTGTGTGTGTGTGTGTGTGTGTGTGAGGACAGTTTCCACGTCAGTGTCTCTGCCACTTACACTTGTTTAACCAATCAGATGGCGCCGTGGGTGGAACAATGCTGGAGAGAGAAGCGGCAGGAGAGACAAAGAGAGAGGGGCGGCTAAGTCGAAATAAAACTATTTTTAATTGATTTCTTGATATCGGCCCGTCGGATTAAAAAAAACACTGATACTGATATATGTCAAAATTCCAAATGTCGGCACCGATAATCGGTCGACCTCTAATATGTGTTCTTTCACAATTTGGATGGCTTAGGTATTTTTGTACAAGGTTGAAAATTATGAAGATAAATGAAAACCAGTGAAACAGCAGAGACAGAGACAGAATCCGTCTAGTTTAATGCTTTTAGTACTGTTACTGTCACACAATGGTTGGACATGCTCATGGCGTGATCATGCAGATTGTTGTCAGAAATCAGGAAGGAAACTGTTTCATGGGTAAATTTTAGAAATCACTATGTTCTTTCTAAATGTACTGCAGCGTGTTTCAAGACCAGATCCACATTTAGCTCTGTGTCTTTTATCTTTAGACAGAAAACCGCAACAACTCAGCAGAACGTCCATACTTGATACACAGGACCAATAAACTCACCTCCGTTTTTCAGATTGGCAAGAAGCATATCAGAAACATCATTATCTCAGAGAAAGCAGTTTGTCGTGAAAATGTGTCCATCCTCTGCTTGTTTCCACAGTACTGGGTGTACTCATACAGCCATAACATGGACACTTTTTGTCATACTTGACCAAAGACGTGTCCGCTCCAGCTCTGCAGTTTATACTGTGAAACAGCAGCTTGAAGGTGGAGGTGCAGATGTGGCGTTTAGAAGATAAAGAAAATACAGAACACAAAAGCAGAGCATGTACTGGTGAGGGAAGTTTGAGAAAACAGATTTTGTGTCATGCAGGCTCTCACTTATAATCAGGAAACAGGAAGGCTATGTGAAGCTGTATCTTCAAAGAAAACCAAGCATGAAGCAAAACAAGACTGGGACAAGTGATGGACAAAACTAGGATAAACACTCGTGTGGTATTTCCAGATGGATAAACACTGATGTTTACGGACAGTGAAGCTGTCATTTTGCTCTGGAAAAAGTCAGTTTGCTGATTAATTAAAGGAGACATATTGTGAAAAATCAAGTTTCTTTGCTTTTTGACGTGAACATAAATAAATCCTGCTCCTGGACTCTAAAGTAATGTTGCAGTATCAAAACAGTCAGTTCAGGCTCAAATAGAGCACAGAGCTTTTCTGATCCGGTTCCGCTGAATCTGTCTGAAATCCCAGTGTGCCTGTTCCATTCGATGTCACCTCACCTCACCTGAGGCCTGGGCCCCGCCCACTTGAGCTCAGGTCAGCTCTCAGCGTGGTTCACTTCACACCAGTCTCTTTCCAGCTGTCTTGTCTCCTTTGCATAATTCATACCCCGTGAACTCTGATTGTATGGTCACTGTGAAAAACAAACAACCAATCAGAATGAGGGTAGGGAGGGACCGAAATGGGATTTTTTTCAGCCAAGGGTCAGCGAAGGGAAAATAAATCGGCAAAGTAAACTACAATGAGAGAGACTGTGACTCTTAAAACCACATTTATATCATCCAGACACTTTAAATATTATGCCAGAAAATGCACAATACATCTCCTTTAATGCTGCTCGATGCAGTCAGGGATGAGGACATTTCACCGGCAGGACACCCGTAGACCTGCGTGTGCATGTTAGATGCCACTAGATACAGTAGTACACGCTCAACCTTTACAAGAAATACAGCTTTAGGATTAAAATTTTCCATCTTGATGAGTATATTTATTGCACCGTAGAGTATAAAATTACAGAGCCCATTCTGGCATGTGGATTATGGCAGTGGCTGATAGGCAGATTGAAATGCAAGAGGGAGCGTGGAGATGTGAGATGTGCTGATTGCCAATCAATGGTGCCTGATTTAACCCAGACTGCGGACGGCATGAATAACAGAAGGGCCCTTGTGGTTGCATTCGGTGAGACGTGTGCACGGATCAAGTTGAGCAGAGTCGGGAGGACAATATTCTGAGGACAATGAAAGAAATGAGTTGTACGTATAGATGGGTCCTAATGGGAGCAAACACCAGAAGTGGGACTTGAGTGGTTTCTCTGATGGAGTTTAATGGATCTATTAGAGTCTTATCTTTGATCATCCATCATCAAATAGAGCAGAGGCCACATCACGGAGCCATTACTAAACAAAGCAAGCCTTCACTCCAGCATTCAGCAGTTGTTATTACATATTCAGCTGTAATCATCTGCAATTGTGGAGTCATACATTGGAGAATGCTGATATTATGTTATTATGTTTTTGCAATTTTTATTAGTTTGATTTTTTTTTCATTCTAGTATAGTTTTGGTGAGTTTTAGTAGTTCATACGCAGTTTTTTTGAGCTGAAGAATTGACAGGTTGTATATCTCTGCCATTTAAGTCCATTTGTCTCCATTATTAAAGGTAACGCAAACATTCCTCGTACTTCTTTTATAAATAGCGTTATTCAGTCTCGCCGCCTTCCCCTTTGTTCACAGGAGAAAGCTCGGTCACAAAACAGAGATTCAAGCAAGTAGTGGAAGGGAGATGTGCTGTAAAGTAGTGTTTACATTCTGTAGCGGACCGAAACTGACCCACACTGCTTCTGTGAGCTGCTCTGATTGGCTGGAGCTGTAAACACTACACAGTGATTGGTTGGAGACACAAATGCTCTCCTCACTGCACAAACAGCCTGTACAGAAAACAAATCTGACCAAGACAATAGAGAAATGGAAAATCTGTGCAGCTAAATCGAGGAGAATGCACAGATAGTGAGACAGAAGTGATGGTTAAGAGGGATTAGTAACGGATGAGCCAATATATTTCTTTAAGTGAGTTTAGCAAGAAAAGTTACATACTTTACCTTTAAAATGCAATATGTCAGAAACAGTTTTGAGAGAATATTGCGACATTTTGCACAAATATTCTCTCAGGCACAAGGATGAACTGGAAGGATGTCAGTGCCAAGGGGTAAGGACGCCATGACCCCATGTCTGTCCATTCTTATAAATGAAACATCTCAGGAATGCCTCGAGAAATTCTTCACATTTGGAACAAACGTTTCCTGCAAAGGTTGTAATGCCACAGGTCAAGGTTGCTGTGACATTACAAAGTTTAGCCAATGATTGCAAGTGATTTGAAGAATAGATACATGATGTGAGGACAGTGGACGCATTTGACCGAATGTGAGGATCTTTTTGTCTCGGGCATCACGCTGCTCAGATCACATCTTCTCTCTCGTCTCCTCTTTTTCTCTGTCCCTCTCTACCCCCCGTTCATGTTTTTTTTATTTTTGCGATACTGTGACACTAACTTGCTTCCTCCCTGTAGTTTTGTGCTTCCTCCCTCTGCCGTAGGTCTCTCGGTGTCTTGATGTCCTTGCTGTGTGTTTGCTGGTTCTGGACCGGTCCAGTGTTTGTGGACGTCGTCCGGTGTCTGTGTTGTTTGTTGTTCTATCGCTACCCTTTTCTTTTGTCTCTCCTCTGTCCACTAACCACAACCGGTCGAGGCAGATGGCCGCCTACCCTGAGCCACTGGTTCTGCTGGAGGTTTTTCTCTTATGTTAAAAGAAGCCCCCACTTGCTCTCGGTGGTTCTGTTGGGTTTACTCTCCGTATGGTCTGAGGTCTCGGCCTTGAATTGTGAAGCACCTAGAGATAATCATCGATTATGATTGGCGCTATACAAATAAAATTGAATTGAATTGAATGTGCTCAGATAAAAAGTTGACTTTTTCAGATTTTATTGACTTTTAATGTGCACAAACAGGCACACTGAACAACTGGACCCACAGGAACCCAAGATACATAACACATTACATAGGAATGGAGCGAAGGTATATGGATACTCATACATATATACTGAACATACTATACAGTACATATATACATAAATATATGCCTATGTATGAGCATGCACACAGTATCCTGCAGTTGATCTTAGACAGTGCAGTGGGTACAAGGACAGGATGTATATATATACTGTATATATGAGGAGATACTTCAATTCAATTCAATTTTATTTGTATAAAATTTTGTGACAAGGTACGAAAATGATCAACAAAGACCAAGTTCTCAATAAAATAGCCATAAACAAAATCAGTATGACTTACGACGGCAGCTGTGTATGAACTGGAAGTTTAGCGGTTAAATCCTTCTCATGCCACAGGCCGACGTGTCCTTGAGCAAGACACTGAACCCCAAGTTACTCCCAGTGGGTGTCCCTGGTATGTGAATGTGTGAATGAAAAGCAGTGTACAGCGCTTTGAGTGTTGTAGGTTAGAAAATCGCTATATAATATAAGTGCAAGACCAGTTACCATAAACACAATGAAAAAAAATACTGAAATAATCATACATTTTGTTTACAGCTATAATGTGCATCATATGGCGTGTGGCTTGTAAAGAGTTCAAATATTTTTTTGTGGCTCTCGACACATGTATTTTTACTTCCTGTCTAAAAATGGCTCTTTAGATTGTAGAGGTGACAGACCCCTGCTCTAGAGTATGAAGGGGTTTCAGAAAATGAATGAATGAACTTTCCAAAAAATCAGCAGTAAACAAACCATGCCACTCTCACTAGTTTTAATGTAATACAATGTATGAAAGTAATGACAACAGCAATCAATAATGTATTTAATGTTAGAGACAGATTTCAGTGTTTAACAGTTTAAAAGACAAAATGTGAGACAGTAACTTCTTCCAGTTTTGATACTTACTTGGGAGCATCATGGTCTCTGATTTGCATTTCAACCTGCTTTGTAGATCGTTTTAGCAGGAAGTTTGTGACCTCTGACACAAGAAATATAAAACACGGCGTTCTAACAGTAATATGATGCAACCTGAGCTCTTCCACGCACTTTTACACTGATTATTTTAACTCACTGCTTATCTCGTCATTTTGTAGAGTATATACAGTATAGGAGCTTCAATTTATAGGAATTGAGAAGGATGAAATAATGCATGACACTGAATATGATTTAGCAAAGCACTTATTTTTATTATGCGGGCATTTTATTCTTACTTGTCATGAACAATTAATGTAACAGGAATATGAAAACAAAGTTGCAGTTTTATTTTAGTTTTGTGCTGCATTGTGCTCATTGTGGCTAAACACTTACAGCATTGTATTTTAATTTCTCTTTACAGAATGCTTTTTGTCACTGTTCTGGTCTGAGATTTCTTCCACTGAGAAGATTATGGATGTCGTACGTAGCAAAACATGGATCACATGCTCTTTGAACTGTTCGATTTTAAAAGCCAGGGAAACTGTTCTTCCAACGTAAGGCTTCAGGGTGAAAACCATTGGTGCTGAATGGCTGTCCACTGTTCTGTGTTGATGCTCTATTTTCTCCTTGTCATCTTCTATACTGGGACACATCTGGTGACACCCATTCCCCTTTCAGTTTTCCCTGAGGGACAGTTTGATTTACTGTCTGTGTGGCATGCCCTTTTTTGAAGGGGAATCTGTGGCATTTTGAAAATCTTATTGCAAATGTGCAAACTCTGTGGCTTTTCGCAAGAGATCTATACTTTTCCCCCCACCCTTTAAATCAAAGTAACCTGACCTCTTTTATTTATGTTCATGGTGACGTTTGCAATAGATGCCAGGTTTTGACTTTAATAAGCTTTATCTGAGCTTTACTTCAAGAAAGTCTCAGGGATGGCATTTAGAAATGGGTGATGAATGTTTTCATAACCATACCCCCCAGACGTCTCTTCTGTGTGACCTGTGCTCTGTGGAGATGTCCACCAGCAAACACTATCAGGACAGATTACATGGATAATAACAGCCTGCAGATGAGCGATCACTGGAGGCTACACGGGGGCAGCAACTGCCCTCATGCCTGTGATCTTGTCCCAGATCCAGGCTCCACTGGGAGGGTGCCGGGTGAAGCAATAAGGGGCCGCTGCCACCAGCTGCAGGCTTTGCTCTTATTTTGATTAAAACAAATACACACAGCAACTGCTCCGTTTTCTGATCCTTTCTGTGTCTAGAGGGACCTCTGCCACTCCGGAGACTACTCAGGCTCAGAGACACAAGTGTTACAAGGAGAGAGGTCAGCCTGTAGCTACTGACGGGATTGAATTGTCATTGCGGATAATGTCACCTATAAAGCATCATTCAGGATTTGAATAATCGCAGCTGACAGGGCCTCGCAGCTTGGAAACGGGCCTCAATGTCTAATACAGCTGAATTTCTGCAACAATGTCAGCGTTATCCCTGAGGCTTTAATGAGACCATTAATGCTGATTTTATTATTGTTAACAAGCTATAATTGTTAAAGACTGCTTCTAATAACTATTATCTTGGGCATTTTCACTAAATATGGATTAAAAACAATTTTCATAAAAAGAATAAACTTCCTCATTTTACAGATCATCGAAGCATGTCATGATTAACATGACAGTTGTTCAGTCTTTAGAAAGGCCACATAAAACATGTCAGTTTTTGCATGTTAAATGCATGTTAAATAAATAAAAGGCCAGTTTATGCCAGTGTAGATGCTTTGCAACATGCTCCAAATTTATTTGTATTTATTTTTACATTTAAACAAATTAGCATTTTGGTCATGCAGCATTCTGAGTCATGATGTGTCATTTCAGCCCTACGGCAATTTTTAAATAATTACTTTGAAATGTCACAGTTGAAAAGGTGGAAGTCGTGAACATTTGTAAAGGGATTTAATTTAAAAAGCTGCACAGTAATTAACTCTGTTTGAAGAATTTAATTTCATCAGTATGTGGCAGAAAGGGTTAAGATCAAAATTCAGAAATGCACCAGTATGCAAATATTTGCAGGGGGTGGGGGGTGG
>JAQQAE010022716.1:0-10196 GCA_029823295.1 Pseudamia nigra | reverse complement strand
AATAGAAGAAAATAGAGAAAAATAATAAAATGGACAAATATAAAAAAGAAAAAAACAGAAAAAAATGAAAAAAGAATAGAAAAAAAGACAAAAGGGAAAACAGAAAAAGAGATATAGAAAAAGACAAAAAATAGAAAAACTTCAAATAGAAAAAAAATAGAAAATGAAAAAGTAGAAAAAAAGAAAAATAGAAGAAAATAGAGAAAAATAATAAAATGGACAAATATAAAAAAGAAAAAAAACAGAAAAAAATTTTAAAAGAATAGAAAAAAGACAAAAGGGAAAAAAGAAAAAGAGATATAGAAAAAAAAATTCAAATAGAAAAAAATAGAATGAAACAAGAACATAGTAAGATGGCACATATTTAAAGGAGGCAGATTTTAGAGCATTTTCACATACAGTATCTTTCTGCCTGACGTCATTTAAGCTGCAAATGCAAAAACAACTTAAATAGGATTGTGTTGATGGCAAGAAACTCCAACGGTGTGTGAGCCCCCGGTGTGTGAGCCCCCGGTGTGTGAGCCCCCGGTTCACTGTGAGGATGAGGAGGAACGCCTCGAGAGTCAGTGTGACCTCCTGGACTCAGGGAGGCGCCGCCGACTTCCTCAGGCTAAAGGGGTTTTAACAAATCCTTTGTTCTAAACGCTGTTAGTATCCGAAACACACAAACTGCTCCTTTACATTACGATTCACCGGCTTGTATTTACAAATATTTTTAAACTCCATATCTCAAAAGATCTTTTCTCGTAATTGTGAGAAAAGTTAAGGTTCTCAGTCATCCCCTCTTTGTTGCTACAGACAGTAGGAACATGATGCTGTGAGATTTAATCTGCTTTTATTTCTTATCCAGACTGAGACACTGGAAATATGAAAGTTTCTTAGTGAGGAGGCATTAATAACAGCATAAAACAGTATGAAGACATCTGAAATCAGAGGGAGGCTCCACAATCATCTATTAGAAGTCACCGTCAAACCAGTACAAGATGCTTCATGGATATAAATATATGGATTTAAAATGTGGTCATACCTATCAGAATCACACATCCTGGGTTCATGCACGTGAACTATATCAGAAACATCATACAACAGAAGTGTGTGTAATTCCATACTTTCTAAATACTGAAAAACTTGTGGTTAGTTACAAAACTGAGGGGCTTGAACGCACCACAGACATATCTCATATTCAAGGGGAGACGACCGAGGCCACTGGGGAACCGATCGTCCGGCTCCAAGAAGCTTTTTTGAGTCCCCTGGCATGAACGCTTCATAAGCCCCGCTGCCGTTCGTCCAAATATGGTCACATCCTGTTTTTGGCTCCAACATGTCGTCCAGGAAGTGACGACCTGATTGACCTCAAAACGACCCTTCACTAACTAATGGGTGACGTCACTTTGTCCAGTTTTATATACAGACTATGCTCATATTACATGATCCATAAGTCATAACTATGAGATTTTTTTTTGTTTGATGAATGCATATCCGTATATTTGCATTTTACCTGTAATTTGATTCAGTTTTATTTTTTTGGTCAGTATTCTGTTGTAGTGGACACTAAAACTCTATTCTATTCTGTACTGCTCTAACAAACAAAACGTATTCTATGACCTCCACCTTTTACCATTAAAATCTAATCAGTCCGTTCTCCAGCACATTTGAATGACGGTGCCGAATTCGACAAAAACCCATCAGAGCATTCCTGAGATATCACACTGAGGAGAAAAGCCTGAAAACACAACGTCTCATATTCTGGATATCATCACATTAAAGCCAACCTCTCGGGCTTCATAATTCTGTGCTGCAAAAGGTGTGTCATAGTACTGTTAAACACCATCTTTTAAAGGCTGAAGGAAACGGAGTATGTCAAAACTCTTTATCTGTGTCCTCGGTTCATTTCCCGTTATCGAGCCGTGGCTTCGCGTTACAATAAAAGAATCCAAGTGAAGTCTCTTAAATAAACCGACTTTCCTTTATTTCACACTCCTACCCACGCCTTCACATGTTAACATGTCCAGCATAATTGATTTTGTCTGGAACTTGAAGGTGCCATTAGCCAGGAGATTAAGTGGCTTTTCCCCTGCCATTAGCTCAGGCGTGGCTTCTTATCACTCAACGAGGTGAGATACTCATTAGGCTGCTTGGCCAGAGTGCAATATCCTAGGGATCACCCCGTGACCCAATCTGGGAAATATATGTGCTGCATGGTGGGGTATCAATTAGACGGGGCGATTAGGCCACATCATCCATCCCGCACACCTAGAGACTGATATCGGTGTTCATTAGTGGGGGAGAGAAGCCGTGGCCGTTATCCATTACTGTCAATGGCGCTAACGAGAAAAGGGGAACGGCAGATGAAGATCGGGTCTCTTTAGTACTGTAGGGCTTTATCGCTCACGCCGACCAAATGGTCCCAACGGCAGGGAAAAAAAGTGCACAGTTCCCGTCATCCAACAATGGGACATTTTAACGGAGCAGCAAAACATTCATGACAGAAGCAGATAAAGTCGATAACGAGATCAACAAACCCATCAGGAAGTGGACGAGCGAGAGGAGAGGTGCACACTGATGAAGCTGCTAGAAGCCACTTTATCGGTCCCAGAGAAGATGGATCGCTGCTGCCGACGACGCCGGCGATTATCAAGTGGTCTTTTGATTGATTTTGTAATTGATGAATTATCACTTTGAGGTTTTGCAGAGCAGCCAGGGGTGAGTTCGGGTTTGGGAGTACGGGCCACCAGCGGGGCATTTCGGTGCATCTCTCCTGGCACCGGGACCGAGGACCGTCCCTCCACGGCTTGACCCACCAGCGTTACCACGGCTTGACCCACCAGCCTCACCCGGCGCTCGAGAACAGACAGGATCTGGTGAGCGTGATTTACACGCTGAGGAGGAAAGTCAGGTTCACCATCTATGGCACGAGCACCTGTGGCTATGTTTTTGGAGACGCGGTGTTAAAGGTCAAGGTCAAAGGGTCGCAAAAGCTCAGAGCCAGACTTTATGTATCGTGAATTAATAGTTAGGGCCATTAAGTTCAAACACAAATTAGGCCCTATTTTAATTTACCTCCTTTTTTTTTGTCCTTTAGCACTTTAACCCTCTTGTGGTATTTGGGTCAAATTGACCCTTTGTCATACAATTGTAGAGTCGAAAAAAAGGAACAAAATCATCACCAAAACGAACAAAATACTTAAAAATGAAAACAATGAACACTGAAAAAAAAGATGAAAATTATCTTCATACTGAACAAAATAACCAAGAAAATGAGCAAAATTATTCAGAAAATGAAACAAAATAATCATCAATAAAGAAAAATGCACAAAAAGCAAAACTATCCACAAAACTGACAAAGACCAAGATTAACCAAGAAAATGAACAAATGTGAAGGAAAAATGAACAGTTGTGCTGCAAAACCAACAAAATAAGAAACAAAAAGAACAACAAAAAAAAGCAAAAAAGGAAAAAAATCAAGTAAACAACAAAAAATGAACAATATGATGAAGAAACGGAACAAAAAAAGGTAAAAAAAAAATTAATGAATAGCATAAGCCACAAAAATCAACAAATCACCAAAAAAAGCTGAAATGAATCTGTTCTGTGACATAAAGTTACTCACTACCTCAAGTACTTTTATTTACGAGTACTTCTACTTCCTCTTACTCTAGTACTGATTCTACTCCCTGGCGTTTCGACCACACAGCTTCTCTTTACGAAGGGTCAATTTGACCCAAAAACCAAACGAGGGTTATAGTGGGGCCAAATTATTAAATTATTAGTACATACTGTAGATATTATGAAATTGTCATCAATACCAATTATTAAAAAGTCTTAAAATTATTTTGCTTTCAAAATATAAATTTTAATTGTTGCATAACAACAATAAATAACAAATTTTGTATAATTTACTTCAGCACTAAAAATAACTTTATAAAATACGTTTTGCATTTTCAAAATTACAATACATTATCGGTTGATGTTGATCTTCATGCAAATGCAAAATTTTATTTTGAATATGAATAGGGCAAAGATTTTTGTTTGTCAAAGTGAGCTTTAAATAAAGTATTATATTTGGAATGTGGCTCTTTTCCTGTTTAGGTTTATGACACACACATCACATTGTTTTTTTTTTTGTTCAAATGTGCCCTTCTGTTTAATTATGTGATTGTGAATGACAGTAATAATTAATTAATTACAAAAATCAATCAAAATGCCACTCGATGATTGCGGCGTCCGTCTTTACCTGGAACTAGGAAGCGGCTTCGTGGCTCCACATCCTTCCTTCTCGTCCTCCAGCTGATTGGTTCGTTGCTCTCATTATCGACGTTATCTAACACTCAAGAACAGACAGGATATGGCGAGCATAATTTTTCGGCTGGTAATGAGACGAGCGACGCTCCCGGCTTAATCAGGTGACCTTTTCCTTCCCCCTGTTTGTTTTTTTTTACAACAGGAAGCACATTCGCAAATGAAGCCTGAACATTTATGGATTTGCCGTTACACAGCACAGATCATTATACCAAGGAGGAAAATAAAAACGGAGAAAAAAAAAACATGCTCCCAGTTGTATTTAGGACAAAAGTATCTGAGTGAATAGTTACAACCAACACCATTATGTTAAACACATAATCAACAGTACTGTTACATATGATTTTGACTCATTTTAGTGCTTCTTTTTAATCGGAAAACATGTTTAAGGTTGAGCTCATATGAACAACTTCATACTGTTAAATATTCTATAAGTTCATATGTTTATACCATTGCCATTCTGGAAGTAACCACACATTTTATTGTCTTCATCCCAAGGGGTTGTGGAAGTTGTAGTTCATTTATAAAGCATGAATAAATCAGGAACAGCTTTACAACCAAACATGAAACAGCCCAAAAAGCTGAGTTTCCTCTGGTTTGAACCGTGTGTCATTTTATTTCACATTGGTGGTGGTGCCCCCGGATCTGGGGGCGCTAGGGGGCAACAGGTTAAAGCTTCACCTTTTCACGAGTCCAGAAGAACATACCTGTTTCCACCCCTCCTTGAATCCCCACCTTGTCATGGTGGATGGGTTTGTGTACCTGAGTGATCCTAAGAGCTATGTTGTCGGGGCTAATTCTCCCCTGGTAGGGTCTCCCAAGGCAAACTGGTCTGAGGTGAGAGGTCAGACTAAGAGCGATTCAGTGTTCCTGTGGGCCCCCCACCTGCAGGAAGGGTCTTAAGGGGCCGGTGCTGGAGGGTTTGGGTGGTAGCCAACGTTGGGGGTCCTTGGTGGTCCAATCCCCAGTTGCCAAATCTGGCTCCAACTGGGAGGAGGCCCCAGGGCAGATCTGGGGCACGTTGGAGGGACTGGGTCTTACGGCTGGCCCGGGAATGCCTGGTGGACCCCCTGGAGGAGGTGGCTGGGGAGGGGGAAGTCTGGGTTTCTCTGCTTAGGCTGCTGCCCCCGAGACCCTGGATGGATGGATGAATACTTGTTTTCAGCTTTGTGACAATACATCTTCCATCAAATACAACAAGTTTTTCAAAGTATTAATTTAGCTTAAGAAGGGGAAATGATTAATATTTCCCCTGAGATGCAGTGAAGTCCATGTACAAACCAACAAAAATGGAAAAAGTACAAGTGCCTCCTGTCTGTTATTATGAACTGCACTGCGGTAAAATAACTTGGTTACACTGATAATAGACAAAACTGTGTCTGATAATGTACTGCGTACAGAAGTACCAGTATATCCTGACAAGTTTATCAAGCTGAGCAGTTGTGCGTCCGCCTCTAATACTCAGTGCCGGGTATAAAGTTCTTTTCTTTGTTGCTCTCATTTTCCTGCACACCCTAACGTTCCCCAACAGCTCACTATTCGCATCCCGTCCGGTGCTTTCTGGAAGTGGAGCGATCACTCATGCTGGTTCCCGTCTTCCGTCCCTCGTGCCCCGGGCCGTACGACCGGCCTGGCTGGAAGACCATCTGTGTGTTTGGCTCATTTGTCCTCAGAGAGGCCTGACAAACAGCCACCCCTGCCTCCACTCCGGTTTGCCTAAAGCAGCCCATAACAGTTAACACAAGCTCTTCCCCTTTGAGTCAGATTTGTTCTCCGTTGGGATCAGAAAGCTCTCGCTCGCCATCGCTCACTGTCTTTGTACTCGAGGAAGACGACCCCTTGGAGCGCGGTGGCAGGTTTATTCAGACGTAGCGCCTCAGCGAGGGCTGCTATTGACCTGGGAAGATAATGTCATTGTATATTAGCCATGTTCAATGGGAGTTAGATCATAAGTTGATTTAATTAAAGCAGAGTGCAGCAGTGGATGAGCTCCCCAGAGCCTCAAAGGAACAACTGCAGACAGGAAGCACCGGAAAGCCGCACCAAGAAGATTTACATGATTATGGATCCACGAGGAAACGGGTGATAAATGTTTGAACTTCATACCTATAACTGTGTTACATAAGTTGGAATGAAACAATCAATGAGGTACATTTTGATTAGTCCAGTTTGTATTTGCTAGGGAAACATGCAAAGGTTGGTTTATTAATATTAGTTAAATTCAAACTCAGTTTGTCTTCACAGTGAAAACCTACTATTATCGTGTCAAGTTATGCTCATTTCCTCCATAAAGCTTTTGCACAAAAAGTAATATTCTTATATTTATTTGATCCCCAGTATTGGATTCTTTGACCATGAAAACCTACCATTAGTATTTGGAATCACATACACCTCATCATCATACAGTTACAAGTTCATTTTGCTGGTGATTTAGTGCTTACTTTGTTCATTTTGATTTATTATAATATTTCATGTCCATGACTGGGCAAAGTCACAGGAGCCACTGGGCAGGGGCGAAATAGTCACATGTGACCCTGGAGCCACAGGTTGAACACCCCACGTCAAATCCAACTATCACTAACGGACATGCGACATTAATCTCCCTTGACATGCCTGTGAAGTACCACATTTACACCAGCAGAGACACTGGAGAGCACGAAAATAGAAAAAAAAACAAAAAAACTAATCAACTGAAACTTGATGAATTAGTTATGAGTCATGAGTGAAAAATAAATATAATTTTAATGTACTGGATGACAGCATTTATCAGCACGGACCAGCATCTGTGTCTCAGCACAAATGAAAATTTGCAGATGTGTCTATTTGTTTACTGCCTCTGTGAAATAAATCGCCAGCCGATGCCGTGAAATAACCAGCTGATGCCAATTCTCTCAAAACCGCCCTAATTATGTCCATAGCCATCATCCTCCTCTACCAGGAGCAGGAAACAGTTTTTGACTGAATAGACGTCGTAATCACAGATGGATTACACGTCAACTCCAGCAGGTTGAGCTGGATAAGACACAAACACGATGACTGTTTGTCCTGAACTGCATCGTAAAGAATATACACCATCATGGGAGGGTTCACCCCCACATTATGCATGATGTCTACATGTATTTCAGTTCATACTGAAATCAAATACCTTGAGACGCCCAATTCTACAAAAACATAACTTAAGCTCGTGTTTACGTCAAAGCTTTTCCAGCCACATGTCTGTATCGACTCAATTCATCTCAGGTCAAGAGCACATTGACAAACAGCATCAGTTTAAGCAGAAAGAAAATGTCCCAGCTGAAATTCTGCAGACATTCACAAAAAGTTATCTGGGGAAGGGTGACACTCACAGCTCACGTCTTGTGTCTCTCCTCTGTCCACGAACCCCATCTGGTGGAGACAGACGTCCTCCCACCCAGAGCTGTTGGTCCTGGAGGGTTTTCCTCTTCCGATAAAGGAAGTTTTTCCTCCCCCGTGGAGGTTCTGTTGGGTTTCTCTCCATGTGGTGTCGAGGTTTTGGCCTTGAATTGTGAAGCGCCTCGAGATAATCTGGGATTATGATGGTCCAGTAGAACTGAATTGAATTGTTCTCCAGCTGTGGTCTGATCACTGGCCAAAACAGCACATCATTGTTCTATTGGTTCACTCCAAAACTAGCTTTTCATATTTGTCTAAAATTATCTAAGCTAAGCTGGGATCACACCAAAAGAAACTTCAGTCATATTTGACTGAATAAACACTGACATTATCACAGAAACTGTTCATTCACTCCCTGTTATTTCATTATTATTGCCGACTCAGAACATTCTTTCTGTGATGTTCACTAAGAGTTTACCAGAAATGTCAAAAAAATCTCCAGATGTCAAAAGAAGTGATAAAAAAATTCCTGGAATCACCTTTACACACGTCAAAAGTTCTACGTTGGCCGTGTTTTTGTGCCAGTAGTTTTTGTGCCAACCAGACCTCCGCCAAGGCCACGTTCACCCAAACTGGTGTTCTTTGGTTATGTTTGTCTGTCTGTGTCTGTCCGTGCAAAAGACAAAAAATAGCGAGTGGGTGAAACAGGCTGTAGGTCAGCTGATCAAAAATCTGCAACCGTAGCCTTAAACCTCGTGTGGTGTTTGGGTCAAATTGACCCATTGTCATATATTTGTAAAGAGACAATGTGTCATGTGGAAAAAAAAGAACAAAGTCATCACCAAAAAGAAACAAAATACTTAAAAATGAAAACAATGAAAATGATCTTCATACTGAACAAAATAACCAAGAAAATGAGCAAAATTGTTCAGAAAATGAAACAAGAACCAAATAATCATCAACATCAGCAAAACTGCACAAAAAAAATCAAAACTATCCACGAAATGAACAAAGAACAACAAGTGGAACAATAATAACCGAGAACATGAACAAATGTGAAGGAAAAATGAACAGTCGTCCTGCAAAAAACCAACAAAATAAGCAACAAAATGAACCAAAAAAAAGCAAAAAGAAAAAAAAAATCAAGTAAACGAGCAAAAAATGAACAATACAACGAAGAAACAAAGCAAAACAAGGTAAAAAAAATAGATTAATAAGATATAAAGTTACTCACTCCCGCAAGTACTTTTATTTATGAGTACTTCTACTTCCTTTTACTTGATCCAACACATGAAAAGTCAAAATCTGTGGAACAATGTGTCGTTCATATCATTTTCTCTCAGGCTTTCGCTCCGTCATCACGTCCTGACGGAAAAGCCAAAAACGCTTTTCCGTCTTTGGACGTGGACTGTTGCGCCGCCCTGGTCCGGGTCCGACAGCACGCGATACAAATACTCGTAATATTTCCCGCGGCACTAGGAGTTCATTGTTTATTGTCTTCGTACCTTCTCAGTCTTGGCTCCGACCAGCAGTTTCATTTTCAGTTTTAATAACCATCTTGTTCGTTTTGTGATCCTTCTGCCGTGAGGAATCCATAGGGGGAATAAAGTGTTTCAACCGATATGACATATTTAAAGTCCGACAGCTGCGGCGATAGAGACGAGTGTTTTATTTGCAAGAATTAATTTGATTTACTCCAAACAGCTGCACATTTACAAGGAAAAAAAAAAACGCCTGCATCTGTTTGTAACTTGCTTAAGAGGTAAACATTTGAAGTGGTTTCAAATGACAATGTTTAAATATTCTTGAGTATGTGCACAGTCCTTCAGGTGGACAGATGGTCAGCAACAAAGCGTCGCACACGCCCAACTAACGTTTATCTGTCACTTCCACAATATGACTTGAAGATTGTTTGGCCGCTCGCTCACAGATGCGCAGTAATTCCCCGCGACCGGTGGCGGCTGAGTCAGAGCCCAGCTCCGAACCCTGGCAGCTGGCGAGACGGGGGATGTAGGGAACGCTGTGTTTACTCGGGCTCTGCTGCGGCAGCCTGAAGTGTTCATTTGTTTCCGTTTGCCGCGGCTGTGGCTGCTGGCGGCCTCGCTGTTCGACTCATTGCCTCCCGGTCCTGATGTGTGGGTGCAGAGTTGATTACAATGAAGGTCTGGGGGAGGTTAGGGGTGACGTGTCATTAGCGCGTTCTGCATGGTGCTCGCGGCTCACGAGTTCGGCGTCGCATCAGCTCACGCTGCCCGTTGCAGGTGTTAGCTGAGGCGTGTCTGGTTGGGAAGCAGGTTTTTTTAAAAAACAAAGTAAACTAATGACTGCGGCAAACTGTAGTACGGGCGTGCGACATTTTCAGGTCACAAAAGCCTGAGTGTGTGGACAGACGCGAACATAAAACCAGAGATCGAGCTTTTCCGTGTGTGGCTCCAGGTTACGTAACGAACGTCCACCCGATCTAAGAACGACAACCACATTTTCAAGAGGCTACTTAAAACATATTTGTTCCAGCATTTTCATGAGTATTTGTGACTGTGTTT
>JAQQAE010022715.1:0-10196 GCA_029823295.1 Pseudamia nigra | reverse complement strand
GAACGATTGGAGGAGGGGAGCATTGAAGGGGGAGTTACATTCTCAAAATTAAAAGTTGTAGCCTATTAGTCTGTGTTTGGTAGCTGAGCACGCGCCCATGCCTAGCACGGCTGCTAATAGGAAAAGATGTGTGGAAGTGTATGATTTATGGTTGCACGCAGGCAGGGGTGGAATAATTTGGTGCAGAACGGGTACTTACTGAACGGCAACAACTCGGCTACTTATCCGTACTTTCTGGTGATAAATTAGCTCTTGTTTAAAGTAGCTGGAGACCCATTTTTCATTTTGATTACTACACTTGATATCTCTTTCTTTCTTACTCTCTCTTTGTCAGCAGTGGTTCTTAGCATTTTTTTGTGTATGGTTTGGTGTAAGGTGTATGTGTTTAGCGCATTCAGCCTGGCTGCTGGTCCTTAACCCCTGAGTGACTGGACACTGCAGCACCTTCCAGTGAAAAAAACATGATAACGTACTTAATTGTGAGGAGACCTGGTATGGCCAGAGTGACATGGCTTTTCTCACTGACCGTGAGTTGTCCTGCTGCCAGTTGGATGCAGCACTCCTGTCAATCAGTGGCCGACCCCTGCCAGGACCTTCCCCTGCTCAGACAAGGTTCCCATTGATCCCCTTGTCGCCCCTCTGACAGGAAGCAGCCTCAGTGGGAGAAATAAGCAGGTGAAATATTAAGTTATAAGTCAGCTTCCAATCAATAAACAGAGCCAGAAGCAGGGAGGGGCAGGGCCAAATCCCTACGGCAAGATCCCCGATAGCCAGAGGGTAATGCGATTGAGGTCTGTGGATCACCCAAAAGACTTGTAGGCAAAGCCGAAACCCTCTTTCCCCCTCTCCGACTGACAAGTCTGCAGCCAAGTCCTGAAGCACTAGCTGGCACCATCTCTTATTGTCCTCTGTCCGGTACTGCCACCAGTGCCAGTGCTCAGGCAGAGCTGGACTCTCTACAGACAGCATAAATAAAACATATGAGAACTGTAATGAGAAAAGAGCGGCAAGGCCAACAGAGCCAGAGAACAGTGTCCATTGATATAGACAGATAGACAGCTGGAAACAGAGTGCAGTTCAATTACAGTTGTAACAAAGTGCTGCAAAAGCAACAGCTCCACCTTTAGTTCTCAATGAGAGCTGCAATGTGACATTGATCACAGGTCAACATGTGTCTCAAGTCCATTGTCCTGAGTAGTTGGTTTGAATCTCTGGCCCTGGGGTTGGATTGCTTGGCAGGTGTCAGCAGTTATCTTTGCCTGTCTTCTGTGGACAGGACGACTGAGGAGGTGGTGCTGAGCTCTTGTCAGCCCCCTCCCTGTTAGGCCTGGAGGTGGCAGGGGTGTGGGGGCAACAGGGCAGTTCAAAGAGAAGGCCTTTTTTCCTGCAGGGCTACATCTCCAGGGCAGGATCCTCCAGCCCCCTCTCTCCACTCCCTCCATACTTGTGCGCTGACTGACAGCTATCTTCCAGCTGCGGGACATGCACCCCAGCAACCCACCTCTGATAAAATGTTAATGTAATTAACAGATAATGGCTGTTGTTTTTAGCTGTCAATACTCGGACCGGGAAAGGATAAAGGATTGGAGCTGCACAAAGTCACATTCAGATATCTGCCAGCCATTGTAGAATTCAATTATTTCGGCAACACTACCCCCCACCTGTCTTCAGCTGCTAACCTCGCACAACCATCCCTGGCCCCTCCACCTGCCTTTATTCCTCAGAAGCACACATCTGATGGTCTTCATGTGATATTGACAGCATTTCCTTTGGCCTGCTGTTCAAGCCAGCTGTGGAGGGTTACAGGGCTGGAAGACAGGCTTGCTCTCTGGTCAGCCATTGTGAACTTTTTCATATTCAGCCACGTGTTCCTGCTCTGTGCTTTTAGATCATAAATCATGTGACTGAGGCGAGCAGCCACAGGACTCCTCTCACCTCGGACAGCGTGTCGGACACAGACGCACCCAGCCAGCCAGCCCGCCACAAGACAAATGTATTTATATTTGTAACCAAAAACAAGACGCCTATCAGGACATGACCAGCACTGCTTTGGACATCCACTGCCTGACTATTCTGGTATTTTAATAAGTATCAAGCCCAAACAAGATTAGGCGCTTCCAGTTTACAAAATGTCAGTGAAGGCAGTGCTATCACTCATAATAAATGGGCTTATGCAAACAGTGAGGTTTTTGCCATGCATAAGAGCTTGTTTGGTGTGCACCACGGTGATGCTGTATGCTGATATGCAATTATTCTAAAGAGTATCAAAGTTCAGGTGTGAGTCTACCATCTTGCTGTAGCAGTGGGGGATGCTCTGAACAGCTACAGATTACCACAGGAATATTCCATGAATAAAGAGGAAAAAACTTGGGACGATAAGGGTGAGCCTGAGAGTATGATAAAATACATTCCATAATGGATGATTCATATTTTGCTTTTGGTCCAGCTCTATAGCTGATATGTGTGATAATTCTGTAGCTCTACTCTTAGCTGGATTTACTCTTAATGATGTCACACAAGAACTTTCATCAGTCCATCTCAAGAGTTGATGCTCCTGCTCCCTAATGAACCCAGTTTGTATGTGCTAATGACACCTAATTATCATTTGCGTAACAAGATTGCTCTCATTGCCATAATGAGAAAAACTCCTTCAAATGTTCACCGCTTACAAGCGGCTTTCTGCTGTTAGTAGCAGAGTGTTTATGCAATCACATCTAATTGAAGTGTTAATTAAATCAGGAATACCATTTTACAGAATGAAGATGCTAAGTGGAAGGAATTGTACAAAAGCCTCAACACTCTCAAATGTATCGGTCTGACAGTGCCCCACCCCACACCACAAGCCCACCCATTCCACAGCAACAGAAGGAGAAATAATCAGTGCTGATTTTCACTTCCAGGCCACGCCTTCAATCGCTTCACTGTTAATAACCCTAAGCCTACGAAGGTGGAAGGATGACTGACACTTGACCTTGTTCACCCATCAATATCCATGAACAAAGACAATCTCAGATAACAAGGACAAAAGGAAATATCAGTAGTTAGCAATCACAAAGATAAACATACATGTAAGTAGAGCATGTGTTTGCATTCTCCGTTACTATGTACATGATCTTTGGATAATTTGATTAGTTAAAACAGGAAAATAATTGCATCTATTTTAATGGTATTTATTGTTTTCATATACCAGTCAGATCTAAATTTCTGACTCTTTTGCCACTTCCACACATTGGTGAAGAAGTGAATGAAAGAAGGGCTCTGCATTCACCAGCTTAATTATGTAATGTGTTGCAGCTTTGATTCAATCAATTTATCAAGATAAAAACCAGTACATCCACTCAAAATGAAAATAACCGCATATGCCTTCTGTCAGAAATTATGAGCCCAAAGGATAATAGAGACTTTGTTGCAGTGAAAGCTGCTGATAACTCTTCACACACTTATTTTGTGGAATAGGAACTTCAGAAGGCTCCCTTTAAATAATTGCTGAAGTCAGAGTAAGGCAGATTATGGGTTATGAATTTAGATTATATATTATCTTATTGTAGAAGTCATGAACATCTTAAAGCATTACTTACAGATGCTGAAGATGAAATCGTTTCTCTATTTCTAACTGATGAATTTGCAGCCTTCATCCAATGCTGTTTCATATCAATACAGAGACATAAGGTGAGGAAATAGGTGTATAATTAATGACTGGTGATACAGTTTAAATAATAGAAATTACTTTGCCACATGTGATTTAAGTCAAAAATGAATTAAAACATGCCTGTGACGATGTTCTGATGGGAACTGATATATCTGGAAAAAGTACAATGTAAATATATCCTATACAACTGCGATTAAGAATGAATGGATGCATTTTCTTTAATATGCACTTTTCAATACACTGACTGTTGCATTGATAATCATTTCTAATAATTTACTGACTGTGCAGTGAATTCACATGTTTAAATGAACAAAATACTAACATATATTTTTCTGTGCGTGCATTTCTAATCGTAATAGATACTTTGCTCCAAAACAAAGCTCCTCCAAGTAGCATGAATGCATAAAAAGGTCGTATATTTTCAGTAACAGATTGTATGTAGAGACAATATTTAAAGCAGAGTGAATGGAGTAATTCAGTAAGTGCTGCCGCTACATCCATCGCACAGTTTGCATACTCATTCACTGCTCCACTCTCACCTTTCTCTACCTCAGAAGTATGATCTATTTCTCTGCTCTGTCTTTACGTTCCTTTCCTCCTCCTCTCAATCTCATTTCATACCCCAGTCATTATGTCTCCCCCCCGCCCCCTTCTTCCATCCTGCTCCTGAACAGGACCCATTGGCCCTGATTAATCTGCTGCATTTGACTTAATGAGAGGTCATTCACATATCTGATCACAATGGCTACAGGAATCAATGATAGATGGCCACTTGGCAGAAATACTGAGGTGTTGAAAAAAACCAACTGAATCTGTTAAGGCTTTATTAGATATTCCCCTCTGCAATGTGTACCTGAGTGTGTTGTGCTGCTGCTGTGTGTAAAATATCTCTTTCCAACCTTTAAAAGGCTCAGAGATTGCTTCTTTTCATTTCTGTGATATTATAGTCAATTTTTGGAAGTCAAGTTACTCAGCTGTGCTATTTAGATTCTTCATGCAACACTGAGGAGCTGGATAAGGTGAGTGTTGAAAGTGAAATGGCGTGTTTGTGTGTGTTAAGACTAGGAGCACAATAGGTCATTCAATAATACAGGATACTGATACACGCATCTTGAAAGAGAGATATAGCAGGTATCGGTACACACATGCACGCACACAGAAAAACCTTCAGTTAGGAGATTATGAATTGATTTCTTCCGCCCTATAAAGTCCACGTCTTCCTCAGTGAATGCAGTAATGTGTCCACTTGACCTTTCTTGGTGTGCTCCTTTCTGGTGAATTGACTCCTAAGTGTTTGGCCCTGGCCTTTTCAGCACCATGGGTGTCCTCCATCTGCAGTTGTGGCCAGGCTGGCAGACATCAGCAGCCTGTCAGCACATCACACTCACCAGTACAAATGCAAACACACAGAAAAGTGTTGCAGCCAAGAAGGTCTCAGTGAAGAACAATATAAACACTGAGGTCCCTCCAGGGCTGGAGTGTAACCTCTAGATAATTTGAACTATAGTTGATTATTTAATATCCTCAGTTTTACACCTCATCCTATCCAGCAGAAAATCTCCAGATGTTTGTGATTAACCGATGGATTGTGATCCTTTGTGAGTCGAAAGAATTCCACTCTTCCTTAAGTGAAACTCTTCAAAACCATCTTGAATTAGCTGGAAAATTTATCATCACAAACCTAGAGGTGGGTAGTACTCAAGTACATAGGTTTCAGGGGGGATGATGGGGATTTGTCCCCCTCAATAAAACACATTCCTTTAGATGATATGCAGCTCTTATGTGTCTAAAAATCCCACTTTAGAATCAGGATAGCTTTTATTGTCATTGTCAACGTTTCCATCGACAACTAAATTATTTCCTCCCGCCAAGGGGGAGGAATAGATCATTTTGTTAATTCATGTTAATTTTATGTTGATTTTTTAAAGAAGATTTTTGTTAATTTTTATGCTTTTTGATGTAGTTAAAATCCACTGCTTTCTCATTTTAAGTTCATTTTGTTGCTTGTTTCATTTCATTCACCCGTTTATTGTCTTCAGTTTCTTGATTATTTTGTTCATTTTTACACATTGTCTTGATTATTTTATTACCTTTTGTTCATTTACTGGAGTATTCTGTTTATTTTTGCATATTTTCTTAATTATTTTGTTCAATTTTGCCAGCTTTTTTGATCATTTTGTTCTTTACTTTCTTCAGTTTTATTCATTTTTCTTGATTATTTGGTATAATGTTACTCATTTTGTTGCTTATGTTTGCTCCTTTTTTGTTATTTAATTGTTTTGTTGGTCATTTTTGTTCAGTTTATTCATTATTTTGGTCAATTCTGCTCATTTTCTGGACTATTTTATTCGTGTTCTTTGTCATTTTGTTAAATTTCCTGATTATTTTGCTCATTTTCTTGAGTACTTTGTTTTTATTATTTTTCTGGTTATTTGGTTCACTATTTTGCATTTCCTTGGTTAGTTTGTTTATTTTATTCAATTTATTGATTATTTTGTTAATTTTTGCATATTGTCTTGATTATGTTCTGAATTTTTGTTCATTTTCATGGGTATTCTGTTTATTTTTACACCTTTTCTTTAATTATTTTGCTCATTTTTATTTACTTTCGTCATGATTTTGTTCATGTTTACTCATATTCTTAATTAATCCACCACCCCAATGTTCAGACATCTACACCCTTGCTCAAGTACATTTAATATACTTGAATAATATTTTCCTAGAAATGTACTTACTTGCCTCTCATTCTCTGTCCCTCTCTACCCCCCTTTCTTCTTTTTTATTTTTGCAATACTGTGATACTAATTTCCCTGTAGTTCTGTGCTTCCTCCTTCTGCCTTAGGTCTCTAGGTTTTTTGATGTCCTTGCTGTGTGTTTGCTGATTGTGGACTGGTCCAGTGTCTGTGCTGTTTGTTGTTCTATCTCTACTCTTTTCTTTTGTCTCTCCTCTGTCCACTAACCCCAACCGGTCGAGGCAGATGGCCGCCTACCCTGAGGCGCTGGTTTTGCTGGAGGTTTTTCTCTTCCATTAAAGGAAGTTTTTCCTCCCTCCTGTCACCCTTGGCTTGTTGTCAGTGGTTGTGTTGGGTTTACTCTCTGCATAGTCGTGAGGCCTTGGCTTTGAATTGTGAAGCACCTAGAGATAATTGTCGATTATGATTGGTGCTATACATATAAAATTGAATTGAATTGAATTGAATTGAATTGAATACTCGTACAAAGTTACATTTATGGTGAAAAAAAATGTGCTTTTACATTTGGCCACAGCTCAATGAGTACAATGAACAAAAATAAATAAAAGAAAAATCATGGTATGTAACAAATTTTGAAGTGAAATTTTGAAGTTTTTTATGTTTCAGAGTAATTGCACAGTAAGTATTTGTACATTTTCCTGGTTCTGAATCTATCATTTTATCTGTGACATTCATGTGCCTGTTCACACTCAATATGCAAGGCACATTATGAAGTTATGCACAACTTGAGTTGTTTTTTATGACAAATGTTTTTGCTTACTTTTTTATGAGTACTTCTACTTTAACTTGAGTCATTAACATTTTGAAGTAACCATTCTTTTACTTGAGTACAGTTTTACATTTACTCTACCCACCACTGCACCAATCTGAAAATGCTGACACTGATGGGCTGTTTCTCTGAGCTCATGAAAATGTGGCTATTTACAGATGTGTGGTTTTCACAGGTCAGTGACAGTACAAACAGGACATGATGCGTTGGTGTACAGTGAATAAAGTAGGGTTGCATTATTTGGTGTAAAAGTCATTATGTAATTATTTTGGGGCAATATTACACTTGTGATTGCTAGGTAAGGCTAGTTGTTTGACTGTCAAGGAAAATTCACATAGCACTGAAGTCAAAATATCAAGTCAAACATGCAAAAAATATACCAAAAACAAAAAGAAACACAAGAACTTGAAAAAAGCAAAACAAGTTGTGACTTTCTTCTTCCATGTTTTGCACAGGACTTACTATCAAGCAACAGAGTTTTTTTTTCCCATTTCATTTTCAATTTAGATCACCCTAAATCCTCCTAATTTTGGACTTTTGAATTGCCATTATACTCGACTCCCTTTGCAACTTTGCAATTGCACAGGCTTATATTGCAATAAATTATGCAATTTATTGTACAGCCCTTATGAAAATCAGTCAAATGAGCATAACTTACCTGCATCCCTAAAATGCAAACAGACTAATGCAGCAGCAATGCAATGATATTGCTTTTCACACTTTAAGTACATTTTGTTGACGATGCTACATCCTTGCAGAGATTTTTGTTACATTCATTGCTTTATTAGAACTTTTTCCTCAAATGAAGGACCTGAATTCTTTATCTATATCAGAATATGAAGCTGTATTTCTTTCAGGTTTTCATTTCAGGCAGATAAAAAAAAACCCAAGACGTTATATGAGCACAACACATGACATTTTATTTTGTTGACCTACATCATGCATGTAGCCTATTACACTGCACTGTAGATCTCCACAGCATCCCAACCTGTCAGTGATTCATTTTACTACAGGAAGACATTATGCAGAGTGGGACATGTGTATAGAGTATTGTTGCCATTGAATTTCCTGGTCTTTGTCCAAGTGCCATCTCAGCTCTGTGGAGTGTGGTGGCAATGAGACTGGTCAGTGACATCGAGGTCCCGGGCATCTGAACTAGCATCTGTTGTGGACGAGAGCAGCACAGCGGCCGCCCTGTCCTCGCTGTTGGCCCGACACCATCCTGCACTATCCGCTGTCTGTCACACCCGGCGCCCTGCAAAGTTAATTGTGAACTGGAGTGGCGCGTTGGGGCCCTCACGCTAAGCAGCCCCTAATGACAGGCAGAGAGACAGCTACACATGTTCGCTGGCTCTCCCTCTGGAGGAGGCTACAGATAGCGTTCCGGCACAGACACTGACCTGTCACAAAGCTGTCAGCAGCCAGCCTGTCAGCCATGCAGCCCAGCACGCAGCCCAGCTATCCCAGGTGCTCGGCTGACAATCTCCACACCCTGTTCTGTCTGCTGCTCTGCCAAACCTGCTGCCGCTAAGATTCATTAAGGCTTTATTTGAAGAGGCCTTGGCCACTTCATTAAGAACGTATCCCAGAGTGAGTGGGACGCACATACACAACACCATTCACGTTTTGAATTGCTGTCCAGAGTCTTCTGCAGTCTGTAATGTTCAGAGCTTGCACTGTGATGACATTTCCAGAAATTTCTTGCTACACTGTTCCACTTGGTCTACCTTGTTTAGATGACTCCTGAGGTGTGAGCTTTGTGTTCATGAAGAATTCTCCTGGTAGTGTAATGGAGCTCAGCACAGACGTATGAAACACATGTGCTAATATCTCCTCATAGGAGCCCAAATGAGCCATTACAGGAGTTAATCTGACAGGCACACTGCATTCAGTTCCCCATCTGCCAGCCGCAGTGCTAAGAGCCACTGTTTGTTCCTCCTGAGCGCAGAGCCGGGATGGATAGGCCAGATGGAAAACTCCCTTCCTTAGAAGCAAACCACTGACCATGGATGCAGAGAAACGCAAAGAGGAAGAGGAGCATCGTCACACCACAGAGGACTCACCTGCTGCAAGCTTGAAGTTATGGGAAATCATCCAACTGAGATGTTCAGTTTTTGCAGAAATCTTTCTTGGTATATAAGTACTTTAGTACCCCATACCTCCTCTCCTTCCACACTCTTAACCCATGGAGAGTAAGAGGAAAAACCTAGGAGGAACAAAGGGGCAATATAGGCTGCCTTCCACCTCTCGGGAAGAAGACATATAACATTAATGGTATCCGTTAACATCTCCTTAACCCCAATCCCCCTTGCTTGCTGAACACCTCCCATCCCCTTCTTTTTCCCCTGCAGCCAACCGCAACCCACTCGACTCCACCACGGTTTCCAGTACCTCCACCCCCCTCAGGCTCTGCTCCCTGGGGGCCTGTTTGTTTCCCTGCCAGGGGCACAGGCGGCGGAACACTGATGAGGTGCTCAGGCCACCGTGAAATGCGCCATAACCTGCCAGCGCAAGGGCCTGGTGAGATTGCCGTATTTACTTTTTAATCTGGCCGCCTTAATACATGCGATAAAAACTTTGTCACATTAGATGGTGACAGATGGGCCCGGAGATGTTATTACTGGTCGGGGGAGGTAGGGGGAAGAGGGTGTTGGGAGGAGTGGGTAAGGGCTGGGGAGCACAGGGTGGTGAGGGTGGGGAAGTGGGGTGGAGGGGGGAATAGAAGCAATGCCCCCAATCACGATAATTTTTCATCACCCCAATTACATTGTTGAGTGCATCGCGGCAGTGGCATGTGCACACCCAGTCCTGCTGCTGGGAAAAGAGCGAGGCAGAGAGACATAAATAAAGATAAAATGAGGTGCCCTAGGTCTTCTATCCCGCTGACTATTCCTCTGCCATCTCTCCAAACTGATGGAGGCCCCGTTTAAATGAAGGCTAAATCTTATTTAGATAAGAGAACTGAACTGCTGCCCGGGACGAGAGCATCATTGTTTGTTACTGATGGCTGGAGAGGTGGAGAGGA
>JAQQAE010022714.1:0-10197 GCA_029823295.1 Pseudamia nigra | reverse complement strand
TCAAACATGCGAATCATTGGTATTTCGCTGTGGCGACCCCTGAGGGGAGCAGCCGAAAGGAGAACTAACTAACTAACATCCACAATAAATTTTTGATGATATCCCAGCAACCAGTGTGGCTACAGAACTAATCTTAGCTACAACATAGCTGGAAAATTATTTGATATCATCTGGTTGAAGTAAAAGTATGACAGAGCACAAATAATGTCTTAAAATCACTTCTGATGTGACTCATTAAAAATTATTATTGTCTCTCTCTATGCACATGTAGCAGGGTTTGTAGTTAATATGATTCCACTCGCCATGGTTGAAATTTCTCTGATTTATTTTCTTAGAATTTTTTTGGCACTCTCTAAGAGAAATGGTAAATTCCTCTGGCAGCCCTAACACCGTGCCAGAGCTATGAGCGATGCGCACGAAATGGTTCGTCGTACATCGCCTTGTGTTGAAAAATCTTATGTTAATGTATTTAAATTACTGTGTGAACATAATGTGCACTGTGTATTGTGAAATTGTCAATTAAGAGTGCTATGAGTATGTGTGCTGCACATTTCATGTGATAAAATATTAATTTTTTTATGACACATAGTACTGTACTGGCAAAGTTAGCCAAGTACCTTTGGTACCAAAGTAACTTGCTGTTCCTTAATATTGTGCAGTGCTCACCACCTGTGGAGCCAATGTACTGTATACACCTGACTAGTGTTATTTCTGTTCCTATTCCAGAAATAAAAGACAAGCAAGCGTCTCATCCATCATTATAACAAAAACAATGCATGGAGTGTGAGTTTTGGAGTTTACACACACAGGGCATGCCTCGGTCCTCTGGTGTTTTTTTCTAGTTGGGATTGATTTGCTCTTTATTCTAAAGTGTTACTGAACAGTGTTGAAAACATTTTATATGTGTGAGTAGTGTACAGCAGTCAATAAAATATCTTCAACCACCAACAGACTAAAACAACGGTTTGCATAACATACCAGAACAAGATTAAGTTCCTTATTTCAAGAGTGACAACTCAATTTAAGAAAGTGATATATTTTTGAGATACGTATGGTCCATTATGGTTTCCAGTCGTTGAACTTTTATTCTAGTTTAAAGAAATTGAGCCAAGCGTTTTATTCACTACCAGACAATGGATTTAAGAATATTTATATCCTGTCCTTGCAGCATATATGAGCATCAAACACTAACTTTGATGAGTAACACTGATTTAGCCTTGGGGATTGTGTGTTTGTGTGTGTTGTGTGAGTGTACAAACTGGTGTGTGGTCAGAGGTGGAACAGGAGTTGGAGGAAGAAGTCAGGAAAACCACAGCAACCGGCGTGAGGAGAACAAAGTGTCACAGGGATCCAGGCCCCAACCACAGGAATTCTGGGACAAGTGACCTATACTTTACGTGAAGCCATACACGGAGCTCTACCATCATAATATAATCATACAGTAGACATGGGCTTTTTTGAGCAGAGGACCTCAAAACAAAAGACAGTCTGTTTGAATAAAGCTCAAAAAGCTCAGCTAAGTAAATAGTCAAACTGGGATGACACTGACACTGATATTTTCCTATGTTATAATGACATCTATGTCTTCAAGCATCTCTTTGTACATACGGACAGTGTGGCAGGCAAATTTTCTAAAGTTCAGTGTCCTCCCTATAATCTAAGAGCAATCGCCTTCATCCTGATGTGAAGAAAATTGAAAAACATGAACTCAGGCTGTGCCGTGTGTCCATGTATAGGTTGTAATCATAAGCTTTTCTGTCCTGTGGACCATTTTTCATTTGTTCTGTGGCTTTTAAAGACGGGGCAGCGAAAGATCTGCAGTCCTGGAAAACCACTCTGCTGTTGAACGCTGGTTTGCTGTCAGGACCATGTGCCAGCAGTTCACATCTCTTTCGTTGTCTGTCTCACTTGATTTTTAAATCCAATTCAGCACACATTTTCAGACCGTATGGCCTCTGCAGGTGACAGTTCTGTTGTGAAGCCTCTGTGGGTGTGTTCCTGTGTTTGAGCATCTGAGTCAGCCTTCTCAGTGAAGAATGTGCTGCATGCACTTTTCCTCTCAACATTGTTCCTTACACCAAGGCAGGTTTAAAAAATTGTACTCTTCAGTTTGCCCTGTATCCACACCCACTGTAATTGACATTTCCCTCCAATTTGAACCTCTTCAGTGGGCACAACATGAACAGGGAAAGTAAGGAGTAAGCAGCCTGTTGCACTGATACCTTTGTAACCACGTGTCACTTTGTTATGCTAAGTAGTAGGTCTGCAAAATATGGTGAAAAAGTCATTTTGTAGCCATTGTGAGCAATATTAGAATTGTGATTTGAGTCTGCATGCTTGCTTTAGAAATGTCATGTCAAGCATATAAACTAGCATAAAAACATAACAAAATACGTACAGAAGCATATTGTGACTTCCTTCTTGCATGTCCTTAAAGTTGCAATTATATGTTCCTTTTGTGATTATATAATTGCACAGCCTGACATTGCAATTATGATGGCAATGTGATTAATCGTGCAACTCTGCTCTGTAACCTTCCTGCTGAGATGGTACTGAAATCCAAACCATGGGTGTGGAGAGTCTGACATGCCACATACACTACAGTATGCCTGTAAATGACTAAGCCGTTTTTGTTCTAATACAGCCACGTGATTAACTGCATTGAAAATGTAATCACAATATCAGCCCCAACCTTTATATAATCACAGAACAGTGCAATTGAAAGTTTGACATGCAGGAGGACATGCAGGAGGATGATCTAAGATAACAGAAAAGGGTAAAAAAATGCAACTTGTCTTGTAAAATGTGCACAGAGAAGCCATAGCCTGCTTTTGTTTTATAAAAGTTCTTGCATTAATTTACATTTTTATACTCTATGCTTATTTGTATGTTTAATTCAACATTTTTAAATTAGTAATATGTAGATTTATTTTGACAATCAACCAAGTTGACCCAAATCCCAACTGCAGTACTGCTAACATCTACGGCAGGATGACTTTTCACGATACTGTGCTGTCTTAATGTTAGCTGAGTCAATCCCTAAGCTAAGGCCTGATGTCAACGGCAGAGTTCCTCTACAGTACTGACAGTGTGCAACAATAGCTACCAATATTTTAGAGCAAGGGCCAACAAGCAACCAGTTCTTAGAATAACACAGATTCCAAAAAGTAGGTGGAAAAAAAATACACATTGAACCTTTAATGAAAACAAAAAGACTCAAGTCAAATTGAACAGCAACAGAATCTTTTGTAAACTGAAATTGCAGGGAAGGCTGATACATCACATTAAGCCATTTATAAGGAATGATACCCATTTGAGTGTCGTTCTGGAATGTCTGCTCAAGACATCACAAATCCACCGAACAGAGCCTGACATCATGAGTTGCTAAGACTAAAAAACTATTATCAGGGGATTGTTTTTTTCTGATGTATAGGCGAGGATAGGGGTTGGCATGTGCAGCACAGCAAAGGCAGAATGATTGAACATGGCTGCAGTTTAAAAGTGCACTAATTGGGGTGGGAGCGAGTGCAGTGGTGAATAAGTGGCAAAAAACCCAGACCAGCTCCTCGCTTTACCTAAACAAACGCATTGCTCAGTACAATAAAATGAATGGCCTGCATCCAAACTACAATGAACAATACAACATGAAGTGTAAAACGCTAGGATTTGCTGTGGTTTACTTGTGCACAGGTGTTAATGGGTGAACAAGAATAACATGGCTTTGCAGAATATAAAATCTTATTCCCCCCATCAAGAAGTTATGTTTTTGACACCATTATGTTTATTTATCTGTTTTTTGTTTGTTTGTTCACAACATAAATGAAAAAGTTAAGAATGGATTTGGATGAAATTTTCAGCTCATTTAGTTATGTGCCCACAGATTTGGTGTATCTTCAGCAGAAGAAAACCGTCATTATACAGATATTATTTTCCATTATAAAGATAATAAAATAAACTGACAATTTGTATAGGTTTATGATTTGTTTTCATTGCCGTATCCCACTATGAAGAGGAACTGAGCTGCCTTGGTGGAGGTCTGTGCTCTCTGAGCGCTTCCGAGTTTGCTGCCCTGCTTTCTTTTATTAATCAAGACTTTCCTCAAAGGCAACAGAGAAAACAAACAAAACTACACTAAAACTGACCAATTCCTCAAAATGAACGTGTGCACTCATGAAACTGGTTAAAACTAATTCAAAAAGCATACTGAAAGATTAAATTAAAGATTTCAAGCTATAATGGCCAGAGCAACCTCATTGCGCCTTGGCATCGAGCGGATTTTACTGTGTAGGTGACAACCATTCTTCCAAGACATTCCCTTGTTTGACGATTTAACAACATGATGCTATATCCCACAAGTCTTCATTTGAGTTCCAGTGACTGCACAGGTCATTGCATATCCTTCACACCATGTTCATACTCATCAAACTTTTCAGTGACCCCTATTGCCCTATGGATAGAAACCGCTCGCAACAGGATTTTCCTTTACTTAGGTACCTGTCTGTTTTTGTCAACATGAACCTGGATATATTTTAAACTGTATTTATATTCTGATGTAAGATGTTTGATGCTGCATTTAGGTTTCAGGCAAACATTTGCAACCTTGTTGCATTCCTGGGGCTGAAGAGCCAGTGAGTTGTGTTGCCATGTGCTCTTAAAATAGCCTGTGAATGGTGGCCATGGAAGTTTATTTGCATGATGCAAAAAAACAGCGAACTCAAAGGTTGCAAAATCACCTCTCAAGATTTGTTTTGATCAGAATCTGGACTGTAAGAAGTGATTTCAGTTAAAATAGTTTTTAACCCTCTGTATAAAACATGCTCACCACACCTAGTTATATGCATGTTCCTCTAATTTGAGTTCCTTCTACTGTTTGTTGTTGACCATGAGGAACTTTTGGCTTGTTGTGAAAAACAGCAGTTTTAAAGGTTACAACATCACCTCGTATGATCCTCAATTAAAAATGTGTTTTAGGATAATCTGTTTGGACTGTAAAGCTTAAGAAATACCAGCCAGCCTCAATTATTTTAGTTCAAAAGTGTTCATAAGTTTCCTTATAAAACAGGTTCACCTGACCAGGTTGCCTCTCACTTGACTTCACTGTAGTGCTGCTTGTTTACCATGAGTAATCCTACCTTGTGCGGAGCTTTGAGCAGCCTGTGGATGCCAGCTAACTGGTTGATGAGGGGGATGTCCTCTCTGAAGGTGTACAGCGGTGGTCTGGTCGGCTCTGGGAAATTTGTACTGTTAAACGGATCGGTGTCATCTAAAAACTGAACCCTGCAGACTAACGTGGCCATGGTTCATCCATGCAAGTGGCTCCGCTGAGGGTGGCAGCCCGGTTTAATGAGAGCTCAACCAGCAATGGGAGCCTCGGTCGCTGTGCGCTCTTCTCCTGGTAACGACAACAAACCCGGGTCGCCAAGTGCGGCGTGCGCCCAGTGCGGAACAGCCTGTGGTCCCGCAGGGGAGGGAGGGAGGAGGGGGCAGGGGAGTTCAAGAGATGCCGAAAGAGATGGCACAGGGACCGGGTCGGTGTCTTTTCTCGCCTCCTTTACTGTGCTTTGGCTCAGCACAGTGTGTTATTCTCGGAGAGGCAGGTGGCAGCAGGCGGAGTCCAGCTTGGTGCCGGAGAGTGAAGGGTGAGCGCAGCTTGGGACAGCCGGTCTGCTGTCTGTCTGAGTCCCAGTAAATCCACCCCCTCCCCTCACCCCCCGTATCTATTTTCCCCTCTGCCTCATCTCTCCTTCCTCCCCCTCCCTTCAAATCACTGTCCCCGGCTTAGCAGAGGATTCCTTTATGAAAATGACCGGCACAATGAACTCCTTATAAATAAACTATAACGCAAGACGGCACGGGGGGCATGAGACAAGGGCTAAAAGTAGACAACAAAAGTGTGACTAAATTAGATAATGTAGAAATTACAAACTTTTTTGACAGAGCTACAGTATAATGAGGACTACTTTAGGAGATTTTAATGGAAAAGTCAACCATAATGCGTAAAAAAAAAAATAACAAAGCCCTTATGAGCTCATTATCAGCTACTCCACCAGGCTCAGATTTCCACAGATAAGCACATTTCTGCACCTGGATTATATTTGCTGATAGTTTTGGAGTGAGAGGACTTTTGGCCAATTGCGCCATCTACCGGTCAAATCTATTAAATGCAACTCAACTGTATATTTTTCTACTGTGGCTCAAAGTATCCAACAAACACTATCGGTCAAATGTTTGGACATGTTTGGCGTAGATTTCGGGGGGATTTGTCCCCCTGTATATATTTGTAAAATGTCCATTTGTCCCACCTAATAAAACACTTTACTTTAGAGAACAGGCAGCTACTTTGTCTCTAATATTCCTGCATCATATAAGTAATGGAAGTTTTGTCTCAGTGTTGGTTAATTTATCTCTTGATTTTTTTTTTTTCCTTTGTGTTATTTTTGATTTAGCTTTAAATTTATCACAACATCAAAATAAACTAAATAACTTCATATTGTCTGCTTTACTCATTGTAAGTTTATTTTGTCATTTGTTTTGTTTCATTCACTTATTTATGTTCTTCATTTTGCACATTGTCTCGATTTTTGTTCATTTTCTTGAGTATTCTGTTTAGGTTTACTTATTTTCTTAATGATTTTGTTCAATTTGTTGGCCTATTTTCTTCATTTTTGTTCATTTTCTTATTATTTGGTACATTTTTACTCATTGTGTTACTTATATACTACTTTGTTTTATCTTCTATCTGGTTATTTTGTTGCTTTTTTCTTGGTTAGTTAGTTTATTTTCTTCAGTTTCTTTAGAATATTTTGTGTCATTTTGCACATTGTCTTGATTATCTTCTTAATGTCTGTTCATTTTTGAAGTGCTCTATCTTTTACTCATTTTCTTAATTATTTCAATAGCTTTACTAATTTTTTGACTATTTTGCTAATTTTAAATCATTTTCTTAATTATATTGTTCATTTTTAGTCATTTTCTTAATTATTTTGTCTCCCCTAATATTCAGACAAAATTTACACCCTTGTGTTTGGACACATCTCCTTCAGTGGTTTTTCTTTTACCATTACATTAATACTGAACACAAGCAAACCCTGAAAGGACATTTATAGAATTATGTAGCAAATGATAAAGTGCTAAACAACCTAGAATTTTTTTTTACATTTTGGATTGTTCAAAGTAGACACATTTAGCTTTGATGACAGCTTTTCACACTCTATCATCATTTCTTGCCTTTTTACAGTATGTGCTTTAGATTATCAGACACTGCATCTTGTGCAGAGGAAGGGCGGGGACAGAGTCGATAGGTCTCATGATGCTACTACAACTGTACAAATCCATATTATTGCAAAAAAAACAAAAAAAAACAAACAAAAAACACACTCAGTTAAGTAAAGAAAAAATACATTACTTTGAGAAATGAAGGTCAGTCATAATCTCATGAACTTCAAAAGTGCAGTTGCCAAATTTATAAAATACAGTAGTACGATTTAACTTGATCTCATGAGGACCATCCAGGAAATGAAGACCAAGAGCTACCTCTACTGCAGACGATAAGTTTATTACATTTACCAGTCTTACAACACCTCAGATAGCATTTGACGGTTTTGTCATTGACTTTGGAAAATGTTTGGCTTGTACTGTAATGAAATTAACAACATACAGAAATTATGACAAAATAGAGAAAAATATAAATGAATTCTGCAGATAAGCAAAAGGACTGTGTGTTTCCATAATGGGTAGAGAATAAAATGATGATCCCTGTTGTGCTGAATAAAGCCCTTGTTGGATTTTCAGGGAAATGCATTGTCCCAAAGTTTGAGTTTTTGTATGTTTCTCACAACAGAGTCTTCTAGAGGCCACATATTGAAAAATGTTGTATATTCCACATGAGTTTGGATCAATTTGTGACTTCATAGACCTGTAGTGTGTTTCTACATTTTAGGCCACCTTTTTTAAAATTCACTTCCTTATTTTGACTTTTGTCCTTTAAGCACGAGCCACCATGGCAGTGAGACAAGCTTTACTTTTTCATGAACTTGGTTTATATTTACCACTAAGGTCTAAATTGCTCCTCAATATACTGCACAAATATGTGACTGTATGGCTATGACTGTACACTACAGTTTCAGTAATTCATCAATGAAATGTTATTAAACCGTAAATTATGCCTCTTTATAGTCATGCAAAAGCAAAGAATGAGCTATAACTTAATTTTCATCAACACCAATAGTCGACTTGGACATATAATACAACACAGCCATGCAGCTCCTTACACTGACACAAATCGTCATGCTGATCATAAGGAAGCTAATAACATCTCCTGCCAATAGGACTTCATGTATGAATTTTGTACATCATCATTACATGCATTTAAGTCAGTGGGGAGAGTTGATGATCCACCAATTTACCACCAGATTTTTCCAGGTATTAATCTATAGGAAAAAAAACTTCACTGCTTGTAAACAGTAACTACATTTAATGGCCGGTAGTAAAGTATGTGAAGTGCAAAGATTTCTTCACACACTCTCACCACCTCTTCTCTTATCTACAGACTTCTAGTGTTCTGCAATATTATAGGTTATCAGCATGTGCCAGTGTGCATAATCACAATCACTTCTACTGTAAGTTTGAATAAGAGGATAGTCCTTTTACCAGGCTGCGAGTACAGTAAAATCTTTTATATGAAACAACATTTGGCACTAAAATTTACATCATAACTTTTTGTTCAGTTGATTCTACAGTCACTGATTGTCAACAACTAATGGTACAACAGTGGGTGGTTGACTTATTCTGGTTGAGGTTAAATAATAAAAATAATCTCTATATACTGTAATTTACTGCTTTTTATATGATGTACAGTAGTAACTGTTGCCATGGTAACACAGACATCCACCTGAAAAAAATGACAATTACATAATAATTGTATTATATTATTTTGTGCAATTGTGGTTATTTTTTTAATTATTTTGTTCAATTTTGCTCATTTTCTGGATTATTTTGTTAAACGTTTGTTTATTTTGTTCATTGTGTTTGTTATATTTTCATATTTCTTAATTGTCTGGATTACTTTGTTCGCTTTGTGGATTATATTTTTAATAATTTGATTTATTTTCCTCCTTTTTAGCTCGTTTAGCTTATTATTAATTCATTTTTTCATTTCAATTTTTCATTTTTGTTTATTTCTGAATTTTATTTTCCAGATTATTTGTTCATTTTACATTTCTTTATGTTTTATGTGTGTGTTCTGAATTTCGGGTTGTGGGTTGTGACCTGATGACCACAGAAGCACTGATTTAATGAGCTGAGTTAAAGGTTCAGTGTTTGCACTGCTCATCTGTTAACATTAAAGGTGCTGTCTACAATGTTAGCAAACTAACTAGTAGCCGATTGTCTGTGGTGGATGGATAACAATTATTAAACATGCAACCTGTAACCCAACATGGCTTATGACCTCACAGTTATCAAGCGTGTATGTCTGCTCCTTTCTTACCTGTAGCATAGGTTGAAGGAATGTGAAACGCAGGCTGTCTCTCCTCAGTCACTCTGTGGTGAGATAAGCTACAGATGCTAGTGCTATTGTAGTAGTAGCTGTTTTCAACTCTGCGAGTGTTTGTGACTTCATCGCAAATTTTGTGGCAAAGACGCATATGTGAATCTTACACCATGAACTTTTGACAAAATAAACAAGAAGCCCCCTCCCCCCACCTAGTTTTGAAATTGACGGTGACCTTGACCCATTTCCTTGAAGGTCACAATATATTTGGGCTTAGCATAGTCAGTCACACAGGTGTATACAACATTTTCAACCTCACTGCATAGCTAGGAATTTATGTAGGTCAAAGTGCAATAATTTCAGACCCTTCTGATCTGTTCTGTCATATACAGTATTAAATCTTGGTGCCTCCAGCACATAGTGACTAAATAGGCACCTGTAGGCACCACCTGAGCCTTGTGCATGGGGGACAATAAAAGAAACATAAAGAACAAAAACACTGTAAGCTTTCCAGTAAAATAGAAATGAGCACAGAGGTACCTGAGTTTTCCTAGCTTATCTTATCTTATCTTATCTTATCTTATCAATAAATCTGGACAATGTCACTATCAAAAACAGTGGTTTCCCTTTGTTTTTGAAGGGCTTAAGTGCTATCCAGTTTTCAACCTTTTTTCCTAAGTTTGTAAGACTAAAGCTTGGGGGTTTTG
>JAQQAE010022713.1:0-10197 GCA_029823295.1 Pseudamia nigra | reverse complement strand
AGGCATGATGGGTGCATCACTTCATCTGCCTGTCTTCTTACCCTGATGTGCCCATCACTCTGGAACAGGGTAAATCTAGACTCATCAGACCACATAACCTTCTTCCATTGCTCCAGAGTCCAATCTTTATGCTCCCTAGTAAACTGAAGCCTTTTTATTCTGATTAGCCTCACTGATAAGTGGTTTTCTTAAGGCTACATGGCTGTTTAGTTCCGATCCCTTGAGTTCCTTCACATTGTGCATGTGGAAATGCTCTTACTTTCACTATTAAACATAGCTCTGAGTTCTACTGTTGTTTTTTAACAATTATATTTCACAAAACATGCAAGTGATCATCAATCATGATGGTGATCACAAGATGATGGTTTTCCACTATCCTTCCAGTTTCTAATTATGCGTTTGACAGTTTTTAACCCAATATTAGTAGTTTCATCAATCTCCTTAGATGTTTTCTTTGCTTGATGCCAATAATTTGACTCTTCTGAAACAGATTAACATCTTTTCCATGACCAGAGGACGAGTCTTTGACATGGACGGCATGTATAAGAATGAAGACTTATCTTACACTAGGTTACTTTGCTCATTTTGACGTATTGTTTGCATTGTTTGATATTTTCATTATTTTGTTCATTTTGTTCATTTTTTTCTTAATTTCTGTTGATTTTGTGGATTATTTTGTGAATTTTACTTTGTTGAATTGTGTTGCCTTTTTGCATATTTGTTCATTTTTTTCTTAATTTCTGTTGATTTTTTTGGATTATGTTGTTCATTTGTTTAATTTCCTTGAAGATTGTGTTATGCTGCATTGCACTGTTTTTTGTCCATTCGTGTTCCTTTCGCCACATCATCAGTACTGCTTCTACTACAAGAGAGGATACAGGCTCCTGTAGTTCATATCAATAAGGCAAATCATTTCAGTAAGGTCAGAGGTGCCTTTCCCAAAACTAAAGGGAACTAGTTTATAATTTTTGTCAATTTTCTTGATGACTGTTCAGTTTTTGCCCTTTTCGCTGCTTATTTTACTGATTTCTTTTCATTATTCTGTTCATATCTGTATATTCTGTATATTTTTCCTAACTCTTTTTGCTTGTTTTGTTCATTTTTGTTCAATTTCTTGTCAGAAACTCATGCATTATTGATTCAGTAGAACACAGAAAGTGTTCAATGCATAAAATTTCTAGGAGGATCCAGAGATGCCCAACTAAAAATGTCCACTCCGATGTTCAACCACAGCCCACACCTTTGAAAACTAGACTCCGTCACCTGGAGGAACAAATCCACCGTCAGATCACGTTACCTCGGCCTTAGATGTCTCTTACTGTAGCATCAGTATTTGAGCTGACAGCTGAAACTTTACACACTGACAACAAGCCTGTGTTATATGAAAAGACATATAATTTACTTTATTTTAGACCCCTTAAGAGCCCTGTGTTAATCTTATGTCCCTCATCACTAAGTCTGTGGGTGCAAAACCCGCCAGAAGAGGGTGCTCACACACTGCTTCTCATCAATGGAATCCACACAAATTTGGCAGGGCTCCATCACACCGGGGTTTTATTTGAACATTGGTGGCATTTTTACCCCCCCCATCATTTAATTTTCTGTGTTCTACCAAACTTTTCATGCATCAGTCTGCACCTTTTCTTTTGTGAATGAAGCACAAGATTAACAAAATAATCAAGAAAATGTACAAAAATAAGCAAAATAAGCAATAGGAAGAGCAAAGATTGAAGCAAACTAGATGTTTTCAATGGTAAATAACATTTTATGTGCTTAGTTCTGAAATGCATATGAACAAGAATGAACACTGGATTTATTTTGTATACTTGGATTTAATGCATATATTGACATGAATAGCACTAAACCAAAGTAAGCAAAATAAACACAAAAGCAACAAAATGAATTTTAAAAAATCTGCCACACAAATAATTTGAATAAATTCAAATGAACAAAAATAATCAACAAAATGGGCAAAAATTACCAAAATAATTGACACAATGAATCAAACTGGACAAAAAGGATTTTAAAAAATCCACTAAATGAACCAAAAGGACAAAATACTCAAGAAAATGAGCAAAAGATGCACAAAATATTCACCAAAATATCAAAAATGAACAAAATTATCAAGCAAATGAACAAAGGATGCACAAAACAATCCCCAAAATACATAAAGGGGCAAAATAACCAAAAAAATATACAAAACGTGTACAAAATTATCTACAAAATGGCAAAAATGGACCAAATAATCAAAAAAATGAACAAAAGATACACAAAATAATCCACAAAATACCAAAAATTGACAAAATTAACCAAGAAAATAAACAATATATGCACAAAAAAAATCCGCAAAATGCCAAAAATGGACAAAATAATCAAGAAAATGAACAAAAGACGCACAAAGTAATCCACAGAATACAAAACATGAACAAAATAACAAGGAAAAGGTACAGAAAGTGCACTAAATTTTCCACAAAATGAACAAAAATGAAGAAGTGTGTAAAAGTTCAGTGGTGGAAAAGTACAGGTGTCATTCAGGAGTTTCTTCATGGAGGCAAACAGGTTTCCCCACCTCGGATATAACTGTTGTATGACAAAATGCTGTAAACCTCCATAAACACTCACTCATGTGATGAAGTTAAAGATGCAAAACCGAAATGCAGAAATCTGTGAAATTACATATACATGGAATTTATACAGGTTCAGAGGTGGAGATTTAACCAGTACTGTAACTTTCCACTCACTAAAAACACCCTGGTATATGATTAATGGTATTTGTGTCAGTGCTTTCATTTGGTTTTGTTCATTGTTGGAGTATTTTGTCCATTTGGTTCATTTTCTTCTTCATTTCTGTTCATTTTGTGGATGATTTTGTCAAATTTTCTGTTATTTTTCTTGATTATTTTGTCAGCTTTTTGTCATTTATGTTCTTTTTTGTGGTATTATGTTCATTTTCTTGGTTCAATTTTTTTCTTCATTTCTGTTGACTTTGTGGATTATGTTGTTCACTCGGGTGGTTACGGTACTTTGTCTATTTTATTCATTTTCTATTTAATTATGGCCATCATTGTATTGTTTAATTATTTTGCTCTTCTAAATGTTTTTTTGGTCCATATTTCTTCATCCATTTGACAATTTTGTCAGTTTTTCTTCATTTATGTTCTTTTCCGGATTATTTTGTTCATTTTTCTTTATTTGTTTCTGTTGATTTTGTGGATTTTTTTCTATTTTCTTGATTATTTTGTTCATTTTTAAAATGTATCTATGTACATATTTGGATTATTTCAACCACTTCGTTTATCTAGTTGCTTATTTTGTCCATATTTGTTGATTTTATTGGTTACATTGTTAATTTGTAAAAATTATTTTTGAAATTTTATTCTCTATTTTAATTATTTTATTCAATACTTCTTTAGTCTCTTGATTATTTTGTTTTTCTGTCTGATCATTTGTTTTGCATTATTTTGTTCATGTTGCTGTTGATTTTGTACATTTTTGTTCAATTAATTTATTATTTTGTCCACATTTGTACATTTAACTACCTTGTTCACTTTCTTGGTTGTTTTCTTCATACTTTTGCCAATGCCGTGAATTTTTGGAATAATTTTGTTGATATTGTCAGTTATTTTGTCCATTTATCTTCATATCTGTTCATCTTGTGGCTCATTTGGTTCTGTTTTGCACATTTTCTTCATTAGAATCTCAATTATTAACCATACTTAATTAATTAACTACATTTTTTTTTTGCTTATTTGGTTCATTTCAGATTACATGACTATTTTTTGTTCCTTTCGTAAACCTATAGAGTAAATAACACCCTGACACTTGAACAGTTCAACATAATGTAGAAAATGAAGCGTTTGATACATGAATGTTGGCCCCAGTGTTGAAACAGCCTACATCCTTGCATGGATAAACTGCAACACTGATGTCACATTTGGAATATTATACAGATTTAAAAAACATCCAGGATAAAGTACGAGACATAATAAGTGAGTCAAAGAATGAATAGAGAGAAAAACACTCTTAAAAGCCAAATGAAAACAGACATAGCCGACCATGATGCATTTACAGGTGAAGTAACCTCTGCCAATTCGTTTCACAGCTGATTTGAGCCGCAGCAGGGCTTATCTCAACAAAAAAGAGAAAAGTGTTTTATTGTGTCATGGGAGAGCCTTTGACCTTGTAGTGTACATTAGTCGCGGCACAGCACTTTCCCTTTTGCTACAGTAAACCTGAAATTATCTATGGGTCAATACAGGCTCAGTGATCTTGTTCTGTAGCAGATGTTACAGAAGAGAGCAAAGATGAACCAGAAAATGGCTTAATACATATATTCTGATCAATTTAAAACAAAGAAATTCTATTGCTTGATTTTATTAGTAAGT
The DNA here is from genome assembly GCA_029823295.1 of Pseudamia nigra. Classification (NCBI taxonomy): domain Eukaryota; kingdom Metazoa; phylum Chordata; class Actinopteri; order Kurtiformes; family Apogonidae; genus Pseudamia; species Pseudamia nigra. Next base: position 5,812 of record JAQQAE010022713.1, on the reverse strand, counting down.
TCACAAGTACAAACAGGCCCATTTCTGTTCATTTTGTGGATGAATTTGTTCGTTTTTTTTTGTAGGTGATTTTGTTCCATTTTTGTTCATTTTGTGATTTATTTTGCTCATTTTTGTGCATTTTTTTGGATAGTTTTGTCTACTTTTGTTCATTTCGTTACTTATTTTGGCCATTTTTGTTAATTTTCTTGAATATTTTGTTGCATTTTATGTTTTTCTTTGTTTTTCAATTCATTTTTGTAATTTAATGGCTTATTGTTTGGATTTTTTCTCACAGTGTTCTCATTTGCTTAGTTTGTATTCCTCATTTGTATTTTGTAAAGCACTTTGAGCAGCATGAGTTGTTGAAAATGTGCTTTATAAATAAATTTTACGTTGACCACATTTAGTGTTCATTTTGTTGATTTCGTAGTTCATTTATTCATTTTGATTTAATGACTGAATTCATGTTGTCAGTTCATAAGGAATTTGGGCCCCATTTTTGGTGACTTTGGAGCATATTCTGCTCATTTTTATTTAGTTAATTTACTTTGCTCATTTTGTATATTTCTTCAATTACATGTTGTCCTATTTTTTCTTAATTTCTGATCATTTTTTGCTAAATGACTGCATAAAAATCTGTGTTTTGGCACTTAAGTGGGATGTTGTTTTTTATTTTTCCATCATTAAAAACCTATAAATAACTTAATTTGCTACCTTTGGAGCCAACTGACATTTAGCCTATTAACAATAATCAGTTTGTTCATTTTTTCACTTCTGTTAACTTTGGGCATTGTTTTGTTCATTTTAATTCAATTTCCTTTATTTATTTTGCTCATCTGATGCTTATTTTGTTCATTCTGGTTTAATAACATCAATTCATTTAGTCAGTTCATAATGAATTTAAATCTTATATTTGCTTGTTTTATTAACTGCTACACAGTTTAGTTGTCTCGGCTCATTTCATTGCTTATTGTACCTATTTTTGCTAAATTGAAGCGTATTTCCCTCTTTTTGCTCATTTATCTTTTGTCCATTGTGCTGCATATTTGTTCATTTTGTTCCTCATTTTTGTTGATTTTTTTGTGCATCTTGTTGCTTACGTTCCTCATTTTTGTTCATTTTGTTGCTGATTTTCTTTATTTTCGCTCTTTGCATTGCTTATGTTCATCATTTTTGTTCCTTTTTTCTCATTTTGTTGCTTATTTCGTGCCTTTTTTTCTCATTTTGCTGCTTATCTTGCTTATTTTTGTTTGTTTGATTACTCCTTTCACTCATTTTGGTTATTTATCTATTTTTTTTTATCATTTTCAGAATTGTTCTCATTCTGTTGCGTCTTTCAATCATTTGGTTGAGTTTGTTTCCTATTGTTCTCATTTTTGGTAACCTTTCTGTTCATTTTTCTTCATTTGGCTGCTTATATTGTCTATTTTTGTTCATTTAGTTCCTTGTTTTGGCTCATTCTTGCTCCATTTGTTGCCCGTTTCCCTAATTTTATCCATTATATTGCTTACCTGGTTCACTTTTACTTCCCTTCCTACACATAATAGAGTATATTCCCACAGATGCTCAACTACAAATGTGCCCTGGGTGTTTAACACGATTCCTACCTTTGCTTCCTTCATATTAAACTGAGCAGCGTCTCCAGCTGAGATTTAACGTGTATTTTAGTGTCACAGCGAGGAAGCGCCACTTGTGCTGTACATGTATTGAAGGGAGCAGCAGAATGACGGAGTCCTACCTGTTGCTGTCGGGTCGCTTCTCAGCCGGTAGAGCCTGCAGCCGCTGGAGGGAAATCAGGCTGATGCAATACACCGTAAGCGGGATAAGAGACCGCATCTCCGGCCAACTTCAACTGTACAACCTCTCTGCAACAGGAGGGGGCGGCCGGGGCGAGTTTAAATCCCAACAGTGGGGGGAAAAGTCAATAAAAAGAAATCAAACACAACAAAGAGGGAAAAATGTCCCAAGTCTGGTGCAGGGATCCAAGTGTGAGTCAGATGAAAAGTCTGAAAGAAGTAGAAACGGTCATTAAACGCATTCATTAAGGTTGGACACTGTAACATGCACATTATGGAGAAAAAAACAGAATATTCTCCAAACATATGATTTCTACTTTTTATTTACCATTACAGGAATAATTCACATTCTCCTCAAAATGCCCTTAAATGCACCTTAACTCTAAAAAAGCTTTTTTCCCTGTCAGTTTAATTCACACAACATGCTCAGAAATGAAAGTAAAGGGAAGAAGCCTTACCTTGCGGCGGATGATATTTCAAATCTGACCGTAGTCATGGGTTTTTTTCCGCCTTGAACGCAGAAGCGTGGGTCAAGATCAAGTTCTTAGTATGAAGCCGGCGGTGACAGCGGTTTAAATACTGGAGAGGGCGGAGTTTATCCCCTCAAAGGTGTATTATTAGGGCTGGAGCCTGCGCGCGCGTATATGTGAGCGTGTGCGTGTGGGCTGTGTTCCGCTTGGAATAACTCTACCACTCCTAAAATCTGAATATGACAGTTAACGTTTAACAGAGCTGATCAGGGGTTTTTACATGGTCAACAATATCATCAATAAACATGATCACATCAGACAATATGACTGTCATGCACAGGTCATACACATCAATAACCACCTTTGGAAGAGACTGATCTATAAAGCTTTGAGAAGATATACATTTTTATCTATGAAGAATAAATCACATTGTCACAATTATTTCATGAGGAGAGGTGCAAAACATTTTATTCCAGAATACTTCTTATTGTCATTATACAAGTTCAACAAGACTGAATGCAATCCTTATTGGCGCAAATCAAGCAGCAACCACTGTGTCTGAGCTGAGTCAAATGTGGAAGTAACATAAACTGCAGCATTGTCAGTGTCAACTCGGGGCCGAATGCAAAAGTGAGAATCCCATGTCTAAATATCCTACTTTAGAGCAGAAATAAACATATTTTGTCTCTGTGGTTTACTTCCATCTTTTTGAACACTGTGAATTTTTATAGAAAGTAACTGTCTGTCTAGATGACCCAGACCCCAATTTTGCAGGACACGGGAGTGTCTGAACCAGAGGTCACACTTGACGTTTAAGTCCATTTTTGGTCACACCCAGAGGGTCCTTGTTTGAGCTTCCAAACTGCTCTTCAGAATCCTGTGGGTGAAATCTCAATGGGTTTGTCCATCTTTTATACACAGTCTGCTGTTTGTCTCCACAGAGTCCCACATTACAATGTACATCGTTAGAGCAGAGATAAACACATTTACAGCCTGGTACAAACAATGGATTTGATCTCTGTGGTTTATTTCCACCTCTGCGAACAGTGAATTTATCTGATCCACGTGCTTATATTTGTGTACAGTTCAGATGATAGGCACTTTGATTGACAGGTGTGTCTGAGCCAGAGGCTTCAGCATTTCATTAAATCTACTTCACATTCCACATCTAAATCCATTTTTAGATCACAGCGCATAAGCAGTGATGCCAATATGGCGATGCCCATAGTTCCCTTGCATTCTGCCTTTACACATCCTGATGATCCGTTTTCACTGCATCAGTAAATATACTGTATTTTAATTTCGTTTGAATACTCCAAAGTTCAGCAAATAGCTCAACATCCAGTACTCTGCAATTTAACTGAGCTCTTTCATTCTGGTCCAGTTTTCATATACCATGATGGATCATTGCGCGACTGTACAAAGTCCATTTAACTCTATAATATAGTGGAAAAAATAGATTATAATGACATGTTTCCTCAGACTCTGCTCATATAGATAGAGCCACATATTTCATGCTTCCGGTTCCTTCACATTGGCTCACATTTACCTTCTTTATTTATTGCATTCTTATTTGTATTGTCTGTGAAGATTCTCAGTCATCCAGGTCATGGTATCCAAAGCGTGTGGTTTTCCTTCTGTCGACTGGACTGGAAATTTGATTTGAAGACGTTTCACTACCTATCCAGGAACTGACAAAACTGAAAGAGGTTCCTGGATAGGTAGCAAAACATCTTCAAACCAAATTTCCAGTCCAGTGAACAGAAGAAAAATCATATGCCTTCTTATTTGTATTATTTATTAACTTGATGTCATATGCTCTTTATCCCACAAAAGCACGGGCTCCCAAACAGAAAAATTAATTCACGGCTGCCAACACATCTCCAGTTTTACCTAAAATAAATCTATAGCATAACATTTTTAGGTATTTTGCTATTTAAATGTAAAAGATAATAATAAGACATACGAGTGAAGTTAGTTTAGCTGTTGCAGCATTAAATTGCATTAAACAGAATAAGCACTAAATGGAAAAATAACAAACATAACAAAAACAAAAATTGAACAAAAATTAACTATATAAACATAATTAATAAAATAAACAATGAAAAAGGCAAAAATTAACTATATATTTAACAAAATGAACAAAAAGTGAGCCACATATCAGAAAAATGAATAAAAAGTAACTAAATAATCAAAGAAAGTAACCTAACGATCAACAAAATGAGCGATAATGGCCAAAATATTCCATTAAATAAAATCAAAGAATCAACAAAATAGACAAAAATGAGCAAAATGATTAGGAAAATGAAGAAAAATAAGACACAAAATTGTCAAAAACGAACAAACTAATCAAGAACATGAACTCAAATATCAACAAAATGGACACAAATGAACAAAATAATGATGACAACAAAACAAATTACTAAAATATCAACAAAATTTTTTAAAAGAATCAACACGTAGAATACAAATGAATTAAGAAAATGATTAAAAATGAACAAAATAATCAAAATGAACAAACGTTAACAAAATGATTAAGAAAATGAACAAAACAAATTCCTGAATAACAAAACATCCACAACCTATTTTGTTTCCAGAATGTGTTTGGCAAAGGCAGCATTAAAGCAATATTACTGCCCTAACTGAAGCAGAATAAATCCCTGCAGGAGCAACACTCACTGGAAGCTCAGGGTGCTTAAATATTACTGTTACAACATAAAGCACCCAGTACTTGATTAGCTGCATGTGTTTGTGGAAAAACGAGGTACATTTTCATGAATTTCTCAAGTATTCTGTTTTTCTGACCAAACCCGGCTCCTATCTCTTATCACCAGTGTCAGCCAAGTCTGCCAGAAGATAGAACACGATGAGGAACCATCAAGAAACGCCTACCATGCAGTCTCATTATGACGCAGAGTGATGAATTCCTGAATGTTTCCTTCACTCTTTAGTAATTCTACACTTAATCAGAAAAAATAGTCTATCAGAGAATCAGAGAGCAGTAAAACATGTCTTTTGAAAGGTTTCTATAAACCTATAAACTGTTATTTTAAAGAATTATTACAACCCTATTTCTAAAAAGGGGAGTCAAAATGTGATTAGACACGCAATGTGATGATTTACAAAACATTTAAACACTGTATGTACTTCATCATGCAACAAAAACTGAACTGAAGAAAACAGTGGCTGTCATGTTGAAAGTAGAATGTTTTCCCATTTTTGCTGGATATTCATTGTTGCATTTCTTGTTTCATAAAGCATTAAACACTTTGAACAGGATTGCATCAGGCCAGCTTAGCACCAGAACTCTTTTGCTACAGAGCCATGTTGTTGGAATACATGCAGAATGTGGTTTAACATTGTCAAACTGAAATAAACTATGGCTTCCCTTTAAAGTCTGCAGTCTACTTGGCGGCACGTGTTGCTTCAAAACCTATACTGTATACAGTATCTCTCAAAAGTGAGTACACCCCCCCCCCACACACACACACACACACACACACATTCCTGCAGATATTTAATGATATCTTTTCATGGGACAACACTGAAGAAATGACACTTTGA
>JAQQAE010022712.1:0-10197 GCA_029823295.1 Pseudamia nigra | reverse complement strand
CCTTCATGTCCTCCTTCACCACATCCATAAATCTCCTCTTTGGTCTTCCTCTAGGCCTTCTGCCAGGCAGTTCCAACTTCAGCATCCTACTACCAATATATTCACTATCCCTCCTCTATAATATAGAGGAAAATAATAACAAACAAAAATCAAAAATTATTTTTTAAATAAAAAGTTAAGCAAAAAAAGACTACAGTGAGCAAACATGAAAATGAAAAAAGAGCAAAGTAATGACGAAAATGAGTAAAAACAAGCCAAGTAATTCACAATATAAATTAAATGAACAAAAATGTCTTGAAGAATATGACTTAAAATAAATGTATGTAAATATTTAACTGTAAAAGATAATATGATATGTATCAGAATGAAGATTGACAGTGTATATACTGACATTCACAATATTAAATCACCAAGCAAAATATGCGGTAAATCAACAAAATGAACAAAATCATTAAGAAAAACAAACCAAATGAGGAGAATACAAAAAACAACTAAAATACTGTACAAAATATATGAAATGAACCAAGTAATGAACGGAATGAAACTGAGGAAAATAATGTCTATATCTCCCAAATCCTTGGACTCAAACAAACCAAACTCAGCACATGGGTCGTCGGGTTAGGACAAACCAGTCCTAGACGACAAACGCTACCACAGCTTAGTAATGAATGTTTCCCAAAAGTGGGCGGGGTTTTGGATTTGCTGTTTCACGGCTTCTTGCTTTGTCATTTTCTTGATTCTTTTGCTTATTTTTATTCATTTTCTCACTCATTTTAGTCCATTTTGTTCCATTTGTGTATTTGTATTATTCATTGCTCATCAATTTCCCCTCGGCGCTGTGTCTATTTTTCACCCTATTCGTCACAGTTTTAGTTTCAGCTCTGCACCACAAGCGACGACGAATTCTGTCCATTTTCTGCATATTTTGACTGCACTAATGGACGTAGTCAAACCTCGTTGGCTTTTTTCCATCTAAAAAAAAACAACACACAAACTGTATCAGCTTTAATTACAGCCTGAGGGGAGGAAAGGTCGGAAAAGGTGAAGAATGTAGCGAGGGAAATCAGCATGCTCTCCACAGTGTCGGCGACCTCACTGACATTAAAGATGACATTTTGACCAGAGGATTGTTTTTTTTTTTTTGCTCTCTGACACTGCTCATACCAGGACATTTCATATCAGCGACATGCGCATCAGTCCTCTTCCAATAAAACTGTTCTCGGTACTCTGGCCATTTTTTTGTTCATTTTCACCACTGTTTAGAAAAGTTTGTGAATTTTTTTTGTCCATTTTCATCATTTTCTTGACTAGTGCAGTATTAATTCTTCATTCTGTGTCTTGTCTTAGTATTGTTCCCATTCATTTTCTGTTTGTTTTGTTGATTATTTTGTTTGTATTTTGTTCCTCTCCTGTCATTTTGTAGTTATTTTTTTATCATGTTGTACATTTTCTGGATTGTTTTATACATTTTTTGTTCATTTTTGACCATTCTCTTCATTTTGTAAATCATTTTTTCCTTTTTTGTTGCATTTTCTTCATTTTGTTGCTTTTTTTGATTATTTTTGATATTTTTTTCTATTTGCATATTTTTACATTTTGTAATTTGTTTTTTGTTAATTTTTGAACTATTTAGTTCATTTTGTTGCTTTTTTTGCTCCTTTCTTTTCATTTTGTGTTTCATTTTTTACCACTAAGCCCATTTTTGTAAATTTTCTGGATTGTCTTATTCAATTTTTTGTTCATTTCTGACTGTTCACTTCTACTTATCTTGTTCCTTTTTTTGCTTAATTTTCTTCATTTTGTTGCTTATTTAATCATTTATGTTATTTTTTGACTATTAAGCCCATTTGTTTTACACCATGTGAATTGTTGTGCTTATTTTTAACTATTTTCTTAATTTTTTGAATTAGTTTGTTTCTTTTGTGTTTTATTTATTTGTTTTGTTGCTTATTTTGATCATTTTTATTAATTTTCTTGGCTGTTAAGCCCCTTTCTGTTTATTTTCTTGACTATTTTGAACAGTTTGTGCATTGTTTTGTTCTTTTTTCAGTGTTTCACTAATTAGTTTTCACCACATTGATTATTAGTTTGTTGATTATTTGTTGATTATTTGGATCTTTTTTTTTGGTTCATTTTGTGATTAGTTTAATTGTTCTTGTTCATTTCTAACTAATTTTTCAGCATTCTGTGTATTCTTTCTTCAGTTTTTTTTTTCCTTAATTATTTTGTGAATTATCTTTTTCCTTTTTTGTTTTCATTCAATTTAATTATCCAATCTAATGTATTGGACTATTTTGTTCATTTCTTTACAGTTTGTGACTATTTTGTTCATTCAGTGGCATATGTTTGTCATTTATGTTGATTTTGTGGCAGAAAATGAACAAAACAATCCAAACATGCACCAAAATAATAAAACAATTAAAATTAAACAAAACTATCCAGCAAATTAATAAAAATGAGGTAAATAGTAAAAAAGAACAAAAATGATCAAAACAGACAGCAAAAATAATTTAAAAAGGATTAAAATGAACAAAAATAAACTAAAAACTCAAGAAAACAAACAAAAGGATCAAAACAGGCAACACCATAAGAAGAAAAGCAAAAAATGAACAACACAATCTACAAAATGAACAGAAATAAGGAAACCAGGCAAGAAAGTGAATAAAAATGACCAAAATGTGCAACAAAATCTTCTCCTTTCGGCTGCTCCCCTCAGGGGTCGCCACAGTGAAATACCAATGATTCGCATGTTTGCTCTGGCAGAGGTTTTTTACATCAGATGCCCTTCCTGACACAACCCTCACAACTAGGGACAGTTAGAGCAGCCAATTAACCTAGTACATGTTTTTGACTGTGGAATACCTGGAGAGAACATGCAAACTCCATGCAGAACGGCCCCACGCAGATTGAACCCAGGACCTTCTAGCTGTGAGGCACGAGTGCTACCCACTGCACCACCGTGTCGCCCAAAGTGTACAACAAAATAATAAAGGAAAAGTTAAAAAATGAACAAAATTGATCTAAATAGTCAAGAAAATGAACAAAACTGATCAAAACAGGCAATGAAATCACAAAGAAAGGGTAAGAAATGAACAAAATAGTCAGGAAAATTAACAGAAATGATCACAACAAATAACAAAATAATAAAGAAAAGATGAAAAATGAACAAAAATAAGCTAAACAGTCAAGAAAATAAAGAAACAAAAAAAATCAATAAAAAGTAACAAAATAAAGAAAACAGTTCAGTACTGCAGTAAAAATATGGGTAATTGTAGTTTTTACAGTGTTGGTAAAAGTAAATGTATGACTAATCAGATGAAGGATGGCCGCAGCGCAGAGGGGAAACGAGCTGAAGTGTATGATCAAGGCCAGATTACTGGCACCGAACTCAAATCCTGTTTTCCTCAAAGTTTGCCATCAACGTTGCCGCCGTTCTAAAGCACATTCCTCATCAGAATAAATCACAAACACAACAGCAGTTTGAGGAACACGCTTGATTTACAGCAGCGAAGCCCATTCAAAATCTGAGACATGACCAGTCTAAACCATTCAGCATCAAAACATTGAACCAGAAAGTCATAGTTTCCAATTTTCACTTTACTCCTTATTTACAAACTTAGTACTCTGCAATTACTTTGGGGGATCGGGGGGGGGTTGCCCCTATCAATATGAGTAAAACGTGTCTTTATTCCACCACTAAAACAGTTTTGTGTCATTTGAGCCCATTCACTTGATTATTTTGTTAATCTCTGTTCCTTTTATGGATTATTTTTTTCAGTTCTGACATGTTTTTGCTCATTTTGTTCATTTTTTAATGATCTTCTTTCTATTTCCTACATTTCTGGTGATTTTGCTTGACATTTGTTCAGTTTGTCATATTTGTTTATTCCATGTTGGCTCTTTTTGTTTCTATATTCATTTTGGCTGGTTTCCTGTTTATGTTTTGTTTATGAAATATTTTGCTCACTGTGTTGATTATTTGGTTGGCAATTTTGTTTATTTATGTTAACTTTGTTGCTTATTTTGTTCATGTTCTTGATTTTGGCCAGTTTTGCTAATTTTTTTGCTAATTTTATTCATTTTTGTTAATTTCATGGATTTTTTTTCTCAATTTGTTCTTTATTTCTGCTCATTGTGGTTTATTTTCTTAATTATTTTGTTGTTTTTTTTCTGTTGTGATGCTATGCATTCCTGTATTCAGTTTGCTGGTTCATTTTTTTGATTTTTTTGGTTCACTTTTTATTTGGTTTGTTGCTTGTTTTGGTGACTATTCTAATTATGTTATTTCGATGTTCTATGTTATTGCTTATTTAGTCAATTTTTGTTGATTTTGCTCACTTTTATTAATTTTCTTTAGTATTTTATACTTTTTGCTTTTTGTGTTGCTCCTCTTTTCTGATCATTTTGTTCTTTTCCAAATCAAAATACTCACAGACTTACAATGCATTTTGCCTTTTGCCTCAGTGTTGTAATTACTATAAATTACTGCCACCTAGTTAATATCAGTGTAATGGACACCATGCGTGAAAGGGTTCAAAGTAAAGTCAGAACGATGCTGAATATGAGCCAAAATCCACAATTTGTGTTTGTGATCTGTACTGACGACTCACACATTCTGAACACAGGAAACATAGAAGCTATTTATGCTATTGCAGAAATAACCAGGCATGGATGTGCGTGTTTGGGACGAACCAAGATGACCACAGTTAGTGTGCTTTCTGAACTGGCAGGATGAACAGTGGATTCATGTGGACGTGCACTGCCACAATAAAGATTTGTCCACAGAGCCCTCCATGAGGCAGGAAACCAGTTCTGTTTTTATTTAAGTCCTAAAATGATCATCTTTCTCAGACGTTGCGGTGCTGGCTGGTCGCCACTGTACGCTCTTGTCTCTCCTTCTCATGGTCTGTTTTTTGTACCGCGCTCTCTGTGATGACTCAACTGTCCATTGTTGTCTACATGAAAGACGTGTGCATTCATAAACAAGTTGTCCAGTTGTCTGGGAGAGCTAACAAAGATCAACACAGCCAAAGAACATCCCAAGGCTGATCTGGTGTCAAAGAGGCAAGAACCGGAAGGAAATCAGCAGCTGTTGATGTGATCACCTCCTGGGTTTTCATCCGAAAGACCATACTGTTCTATGTATATGCACTGGGGAATTACATGCATTTTTTTCTATTTTATGTAAGTGTCATAATAAATCAGCTGAGTGGGCAGACACCTTCAGGACATGTCACTGACTGAATTATGCGCTAACATTTTGCAGAGGATGGAGAAAAGGCTTTGAGCCAAGTTGTGCAAGTGCAGCAGGAGACGAGTCAGTCTGCAGCTCCAAGTGTAGCTCACTGCAGGGAGGAATGGAAACTAGCTGCTTTTTATTTCACTGATCAAAATGGGAGATATAATTAAGAAAATGTAACACTAAAGAAAACACTAAGTGATAGATGATGAACAAAGGTAGGAAAATATGTTATGGACGGATTAAACGACATTACCAATCAAAAGTGCTTTTTTCTTTCTTTTTACTATTTTCAACATGTTGCATTAATACTGAAGATGTACAAACTGTGATAGAACACATATGGCATTATGTACTAGATAAAAAGACTCAAGTAACTCGGAATGTTTAATAATTTACATTGTCTAAAGTACCCATCAGAGGTAGTACTCAAGTACATTAATTTTGTGATTAAAATAATGTACAGGCTACATTTTGCTCCACCTCAACAAATGAGAGTAAAAGCGAGTTGAAATGAAAATACAGTAATAATAATCATCATCATCATCATCAGTGAAATAAAACATAGCAAAATAATGAAGAAAATGATCACAATGAAAAAACTAAGAAACACAATATGCAAAATGTACCAATATAATCATTCAAATGAATAAAATATGGAACAAATGAACAAAATAAATAAAACAAATAAAATAACATAACGTAATCAAGTGAATTGACAAAACTGAACAGAACCGTCAAGTACAAATGAAAAAAGCAAGCAAAAAGGGTCAAAAATAATCAAGTAAATTAACAAAAATGAACAATGGGGGCAAGCACTTTGTCACAGCACTGTTATGTTTCCATGTCAGTTTGTTTGTTCCTGACCCTCTTTCCACAACATTTTGTGGAGCGATTAAAATAATTAAGTTAAATGTTTGGAAAGACTGGGAATGGACCTTGAGTCTTCCATGAGACAGGCATGTGTGTTAACCACTGGTCTACAAGAACACTTACTCAGACTCTCTACATTATCCATTAAGAAGCATGTGTCGGCTTGGATCACACACACCATTATTGCAAATGAATGGAAAAGGGTGAGGCTGTGGCATTTCAAACTTTTTACCAATGGAAACATAAAGTGACTGATGAGCCAGTTGTCATTTTTGAGCCTCTAAATACATGTTCTGTTCAAACTGCACCATTTTCTATATCCTCTATTAAGACTAAAGTCATGTATTAATTGTTCATCATGTGTCTCTGGTGTGTACAATAATTATTTTCATTAACAGTTTCCCAACATCACCTCTAATTGTAATAACTGTAGAAACATGCATATGCCAGCAGTGATGTGGGGCTGTGAACATTTCCACAGTCATAACAGTCTTCATACATCTGAACTTTTGCGTGGAAGAAGTCGTTTTCGGTCTTGATATGATCTGGTGTCAGTCATGACTTGGCTTCAGTTTAGGTGGTTTTTGATTGTAAAACTGCTTCCTTTTCTCACTTTTTTGATATATTTACATGAATCTTGGGAAAGCCAGTTAAACGCACCTTAACACTTGCTCATCTTGCAGAGAAAACTTAGTTAGTAGATGAATTAGGAAATGTCAAAGCCCTGGAGTTTGAGGAAATGAATACCCAGACGTGACCTGTCCTCCACTGTTGTGCAGATCAGCTGACACACCTCTGTGTGATGATAAACGGCTTATTTTATGATGAGATCTGTTAAAGGCCTCAGAGGATTCACTGGCTCCAGCCCAAGAACTGTTCCATTTGCATTCCTCAGAGGCAGGCTGTCCAGTTTTATCTGGACTCAGTCAGACTGAGGCCCCCGAAGCCACAAAGGATTGGCTGTGTCTTCTCTCCTCACCCTGGCCTCATCACACTCGAGGCAGACTTCAGAAGGAGCCCATTACTCTGACGCCTCAACCAAGGACACACCTGCACACAACAGGTGTTTAAATCACTGTCCTGTCTTTACCTTCTGCCATCACAGGTTTACCCAACAATAGAATCAGGACCCAAAATATTGACAATTTGTTACGGACGGTTGTCTGGTTTGGTTTTAGACCTGTTTGTGTGTGTGTGTGTGAAAAGTGTAGCATTCACAGTTTTTTTCAGTTTCAAACAGAACTTGCCAAATAGGTAGGGGTGGCAGAGATCTGGAAATGATTTGATTTTGAGATTAAATGAATGATGGTCAAGGTCACAGGTCAAGTGTAAAATTTCCGGTCATTGCAATTTCAAAACCAAACTTGGCTGATACAGTACATGGGGATTGCAGACATCTGAAAATAATTCGATTTTAAGATGACTCATATGAGGTCAAAGTCAAAGGTCAAGGTCACAGGCCAATGGTACACTTTTCAGCCCTTTTGCTTCCAAACTAAACTCTGCTGATAGGTTGAGGTTGCAGAGATCTGGAAATGATTTGATTTTGCGATAGATTGGGTGGTAGTCAAAGTCTTAGGTCAAAAGTCAAGGTCACTGGTCAGAGGTGAAAGTTTCAGTAGTTTCTGTTTCAAACCAACCTTGCCTGATAAGTAGGAGGGTTGTGCAGGTCTAGAAATGATTTGATCATTGAGATGACTGAGATGATGGTCAAGGTCACAGGTCAAAGGTCAAAGTTTGTCCTTTGCTCATTCACACAAAAGTTGTCTGAATGGTGGCTACTGTGGAGATCTGGAAATGCTTTGATTTTGATGTGACTCAGATGACAGTAAAGGCCTCAACACAGACTGGCCATAACCTTGTCCCAAACGTTGACAGAATGGAGATTGTACAGTGGTAAAATAACTATGGCAAGTAAATTGGTGCTTTTGTTGAAATGAGCCATAGTGTCACCTATCCCTGTCAAGTAAATTGGTTCTGCCATTTTCTAGCTACTACGTTGACATGCCAGATAAGTAAACATGCATGATGATGTGGACGTGGGATTGGAACAAAATATCCACCTTTTTGATGGATAATTCTATGTATTTCACTTCCCAAAGACTTTTCTTCTCTGAGACACTTGGAGTAACTTCATACACACAATCAAGTCCATACAAGTGATGTTGCATACAGTACATACCAGAATTAACAATGTCCCCTCCTCTCCTGGCAGATGTAAATGTATTGTGTAGAGCCATGACTCAACCAGTGTGTCAGTCCGCCATGTCCTGAAATCTACAGGTGTGTGATCTGAAATCGACAGCACGTCAAAGGAGAAGGAGCATCTGTGTGTGGGTTGGCTCCAGAGGAGAAAGGACCGGGGTCTGCCGAGTAACATCTCTGTGTGGAGGATTAGAGTTGTTGGAGAGAAGATAAGACAGCGGAGGATCACAGTGCTGTTAAATGTATCTCCCAGAGCCAGCCGAGGAGTAGCGGCAGCGTAGAAACTCTGCCAACATTCCACAGGATCAACAGCAGCTGCAGGAGCCGCTGCCAGAAGTTCAGAAACACCTGAGAAGAACAGCTTGACATAACCCCTCACACAATGCTGGAAACTTTTAATGAGCACTTTTTATTCCTAGATGGTTTCAGAGACAAAAAATGTTGTCACGCTGACATAAAAGATGTAAAATGATGAAAACACAGTAAACACCATGAAGTGGCATAGATTTTGTTTTATAATTTTATAATTTTTAAAACGAAAACCTAACCCGTGGTTTTTGTCGGTTTATACAAAAACTTTTTACTACGCTAAACCACCATCATTAAATATCAACAGGATGCAATGACTGCAGCTGGACCACTTGTGCACAAGGCAGTCTGGTTTCACTGCCAGGAGATCAAATGAGGTGCTTTGCATTCCCTCCAAGCACATGTTTGAGTTCAGTTGTCAGCTGCTCTTAGCCTGTATCAACTTTCACAAGGTGTTCAGCATGGTGTATAGAGATGTCCTCAGGAGGAGTTTGGTTCCTAGCTGGTATTCTTCTAGTATTCCAGTTCGGAAAGTGCAGTTAAGTGTGACTTCCAGTCTAGGGTGAGGATGGGAAGTGTCTTGTGCTAACACTTTTCTGCACTTGTGTGAACTGGATTATGGGGAGGGTGGTGAGCAGGATGTGCCGCAGAGCCTTGTTTGTGGAGGAAAAAGCACTGACTTCCTAGGCAAGGCTGTGCAGAAACTATGGATGTCTTCACAGTGAAACATTAAGTGACAAGGTGGACTCCCTTCCGCTGTGGATGTCCTGAACCAAGAATAAGATTCAGGCCTTCAACTCTATCAACAACTCTATCTCTATTTGTGGTGAAAATGTGGAAGTCGTGGACTTGTTCAATTATCTCAACAGTGTCATCCATCATTTCACTGGTTGCAAGGCAAAGGCAGTTGAACTGGCCTTGGACAGGGGGCAATGAATTCAGCAGAGAAGGCAGTGTGGCACTCCCGGTATGTGAGAACTGGGATGGTCTGAGTCTTTTGTTCCTTGGCCCTGCCAGTCTTACTGTATTCTTGTAAGGTCTGGATGCTGAAAGTGGGGCAGAGACGATGACTGAACACTTTGAGTAAACCCTCAGCTACCGCTGGTTGGATTTTGTGACATACAAAAGCAGGGATGCAAAGGGGCACCTGCTTAATATAGGAGCATCGACTTCTATGGCTACTTATCTCATTACCCACACACAGACTGTATACTTTGCCAGAGCTGGTGCATTGAGGCTGGTGGGGCAAGCCCACGCAATATGGTTCGTGCCGAGTCCATGGCCTGAGTCCATGGCCCTGGTCGGTGGCCTGGAGGTGACCACGGAGGTGTAGAGGCCATGTAGCAAAATGTCACATTGGTGGCAGTGTTTTCATTAAATATCAAGATATAAACTGTATGTATCACAAAACATATGGATCAGTGGTACCCTAGAAGTGAGCAGTGGTGGCCAAGAGGCTAGAGAAGCAAGCCTGCAACCAGAGGGTGGCTGGCTTAAATCCCCAGACCTGTAAGAAACTTGGGAAGGGAAGATGAAGGCCACTACCAGTCTCCACCCTCATCATCACCACC
>JAQQAE010022711.1:0-10197 GCA_029823295.1 Pseudamia nigra | reverse complement strand
TGTGTCTTAGCGCTGTAGCTCTGTTGTCGGCTGACGGCCTGTATAGGCCCAGTAACGGGTTTGAGCTGCAGCGTGACGATTGTCCCCCCCCCATGAGCTGTCACTAAAATACAACTCAGCTGAAAAAGACATGGAAGAATAATAAATCACGTAAAACTACTTGAAATAATACTAACATCCTTTCTAGCAATTCATATCACCAATTTGACTATAAGTTCACCCTTTGATTTAGCAGCTGTAGTGCAGAATCTCAATAACATGGGGTGAAGATGCAGCAACTTTATTTTTATTAGGAGACTTGGAATGCAATGCCCCAATGTAGCTGCATCCTTAAAATCCTACCTCATCTTTCCCTATTTCATGTTTGACAAAAGGAAAAGACACTGTAAAACTTCCTGTATGATGATGTGAAACAACTGACTCCGACCCAAGGTCATTTACAAAATAAATCTTCTCGAATACAATAATTCATCTCATTACATTTAATGAGACATTTAAGGTGTAACCAATGTTGGATAAAGAAGTATCCAATACTAAACTGAACTACAACTTTGTGAAAACTTTAATTAAACTTCAATGTGATTATGACAATATTTAGGTTGTTATTCAGCAACAACGACAGAAAATCAACAACTGATGAAGCAGAAATTTAATAAGAATGATGTCAGTGGCTGCAGAATTATTGTGATAGGTTGAACTGTAGGTCATTCTCAAGTTGTCATGGCATCATATTCTGATGGAGTAATGCAAATTTCTTGGAGAATTTTCTAAAAAAAAATGTGTTGGCAGCTGGTTCATTTAGACGGGTCTAAATTTAGTTAGATGTTGCATGATGTTTTCAAATGTAAAATTCTGCTGGCTCACGGGGCTGCACTAATGAATTTTATCTTGACATTGGCTGATAATGGTTTGACTTTTTTGTTGTTCATCTTGTGGCGTGGTTTTGTCAGGACTGACAATACTGAAGAAGTTCACATTTTAACAGTTTTTCTTTTAGAAAAAGAGTTTATGTAAACCTCATAACCCAGTAAAGATTTATATCCACAGTATTGGAACTTTAATGGGTGCATATTTTGCATTTTCTGGCATAGTATTTAAAGGTTCTGGACCCTAAAGATTATATGTATGTGGTTTTAAGCTTCAAAATTCCTCTCACTGTTGTTTTCTTTGCTGATTTCTTTTCCCTTTTCTAAAACTTGACTGAAAAAACCCTCCACTTTGGTCCCTCCCTGCCCCTCATTCTGTTAGGCTGTTGTTTTTTTTCTGAGTGATAGCGTGGTCGGACCAATCAGAGTTCCCAGGGTGTGGGTTATGCAAATGAGGCAAGACACCGGTAGGGACTGGTGTGAAGTGAACCATGCCGACAACTGCAAGCATTATGGTAGACACAGAAAAAAAAAGCACAGAAACTTGATTTTCACGCTTCCTTAAGTTAAAGTAGTTGTGAATAATTATGTGGGTTAAAGGCAGCACATTTATGTACGTACAAGGGATTTAAGAACTGGTAATAAAAACTTTGTGGCAAGCATCACTGGAGAAATATTCAGATATTTGAAGTAATAATACTGCATTGACTACGCACTGTAGATGTGTATTCAAAATCAAATATAACCAGCAACATATTAACAGGAACAATTATTTATCGTTATATAAATTGGTCCCTTGCTGTGTCTTAAGAAATCATGCTGGTTATGATGCTTTTAGATCTGTTACATTTTACAAATACAGATGATTAGTGTTGATTTCATATAACTGTTTTGTAGTACAACAAAATTGATTCCTGTCCAAGTCTTAAATTCTTTATTGTTTGATGCTTTTTTTGGTTGAAACAGGTACAGTGAACATTTATCAGTTCCATAAAATTAATTTGATAGAGACACCGTATGCCTATTCACAGTCAACTGGATGTAAAACATAAAAAACAACAATATGCCCAAGTGTTCATCTTTGTTGCGTATCAGTGTCTCAGATGATTGATTTCTGATTACACCTGTTTGTTAACTTGCATCAGGCTGCTCAACAGAATTCATTCCCTCCCATTTGTGAGAAGTTTACTGCAGTGTGCAGACTGAGTCAAGAGGCCCGGAGAAGAAGAGCACTGGTGTGATTTGTGGCGACAGTTTCATTGGCCTGTTAAGTCCAAAGCGCACAGTGTACTCGGCTGACTGTGAGAGAATGTGAAGCAGCTTTGAGAACAAACCTTTTGGACCTGCAGTTTCCAAGGCAGCTGACTGAATACAGATTCGTTTACTGAAATATATAGAGTCCTCTGGCTGGCAACCAGCAAAGACACTGGATTTTACTGTTACACATCACAGACTGAACAAGAGAAAGAAATACTGAGCAGTGTAATGTTATATCGTGTTACTATGCTTTTAATTAAAGGGAATCTGAAGCACTCAAGCACATTTACGCAGTTCCAGGTACTTGAGTATTTTTTTTTCAATAAATGTACTTCTGAGCGTAGTTCTTTTGCAAAATACTTTTAACTCTTAGTTACTTTCATGGTGAAAGGAAAATGTACTTTTACTCATTTACATTTGGTCACAACTCAGTGGGTAGGAGTAAAATAATTTAAAAAAGGATGAATAACTAAAATGAGACCCAAAATATCAACAAAAAAAATAACAAAATAAATGTGCAAGGTAACAGTAATGAACAAAATAATCAGGTCAATCAACTAAAATTAACAACTTCTGCAACAAATTGAGTAAAATTGGCAATAACCAAGTACTGTAAGTTAGCAAAAATGAACAAAAATCAACTAAAAGAATAAAAATACACAAAAAAATGAGCAAAAATGAACAATATAACCAACAAAACTGCAAAACTCAACAAAATGCACAACAAAAAGAGAAAACATGATCAAAATAATCCACTGAATCAGCAAGAATAAATAAATAAATACATCTCACACTTAACAAATCTTAAGCTCAGTTTTGTTCTTGATGTTTGACAGTTAAAAGAGTTTAACATCATGTATTTTTTACATTTACCTGGTTCTGGATCTGATATTTTATGAATTACTCATAATGTTACTCACTACTTGAGTTGTTTTTTTATGAGATACTTTTTTACTCTTATTGTAGTACCTATTATGAGGAGTGCTTCTATTTTAATGTGAGACAGTACTTCAACTGGAGTACTCTTTCTGTTCATTCTACCAACCACTGCTAATAAGTTATTCTAGGTTTTGTTTTCCAATCACGTGAATGTCACTAACTGTTAAGATCTGGAGATGCAGAGTGAGAATTTACAGTGAAAAGTGACCGTCAGCAACCGTCCGCTATGAAACTAAACTTTACTGGTTACACTGGTCAACAATAGGTTTTTAAAAGTTTAAATTAAGATTTTAAAAGCATCCTAAGTCCCTTTGAAGATTTTGGGTTTTTTAAATAAATGAATTAGACAACAAGTGTTTCCAGAAGAGTTGTGCACATTTACACCCATGGCAAAATAGTGATCCTTTCATGCACGGTGTCCACTACACTACCTTATGAGGGCAAAGTGACAATGTGATATTAAATATATAGTAGTTACAAAATTAAGGCAAAAAGCAAAGCAAAATGCAATAGGTCACTCAGTATATTTGGCTAACAATGAACAAAATAATCAATAAAGGAGCAAAAGTACAAAATAGTACAAAAAGTGAATTAAAGAGAACAAAATTAGAAGTAAAATTAACAAAATCCATAAAGAAAAGGAATTAAATTACATGCAAAATAATAAAAACAAATAACAATAAGCAAAATAAGGGGAAAAAAATAAAGAAAATTAGCAAAACAACTGAGAAGTTGCAAAGAAATGAACAAAAAGCAGACAAGCAGTAAAGAAAATGCTTTTAAAATCAACAAGAACAAAACTTTCAAGTAATGTTGCTGCTTGTTGAGTTACTGCAATTTGCCTTTGTAGGGCAGTATAGTTATTCACATAAAACATTCTTGTCCTTGCACAAACCACCATAATCACCAAAAATGCTGTCCAAATTTCACCATTGAGTCATAATTTTGTTTTTATACATTATAATTATATATATATAAATTATAAGAGCGTATTTCACTAAGCTAACCTGCCCTGATGTGCTTAACTGAACCATTTTCAATCACTATACCCTACTCAAAAAAGTGACATTATTTTATTTTAAAGATTGTTTGGAAGCGTTACAAAGCTGAAAATGTCACATCCCTGATGTTTTAATAATTCATGCATGAAAGGGTGAAATGCAGGAACAACCAGTCATTTTAACAGAATCAGAATCAGCTTTATTGTCATTATACAGAGGACAATGAAACTGAGTGTGGCTACTCCAAGACAAAATATTAAAGAGAATATAAATAAAAATATAAAAAAGCATGCACAATGAAAATAAAACATACAAAAGAGCAGGGTATAAATTGAGCTTCTGCTGAGCCGGACTTCAAGTAGCAGCCTGAGGATGTGCGTGGTGAGAAGGCTCCCCTCCAGTCCTCCAGTTTACCTTCTGAGATATCGAAGAGCGATTGAAAAGACAAAAGTAAGACAAATAAAGGGAATATACTGTAAATACTTGAAGAACTATTAGTTGTAATTATACTGTATTTGTACAGATATTAAATTGTACTGGCTCAATTCTGTTCTCATTTCAGAGTGTGAGCTTTGCCTGTTTAGTGAATAAGCAGTGTTAATACAGCTTCAGGCAAAGATAGAACTGCATTGTTGTCATGGTTTGTCTCCTCTTGTTGTTCCTTCTTGTCTCCTTTATTGTCTTTTTTGTCACTGAAATTCTCACTGGACCCATTCATCTTGTGGTGTAGCCCACATTCTTTGAAAATCACCATTATTAACTCATGTTAAGAGGCCCTGGAGACGTGCAAAGCTTGTGCGTGTATATGTGTGTATAGCATATGTCTAGTCTTGTACACACGTTCAGCCTTTAATGTGTATGTTTGTCACTGACTTCGATGCCAGAGGGAGGGTATACAAGGTTCAGGACTTGTGCTGACACACTGACTGTGCTTAGATTTGGCCTTAAGATCATTTTCTGATCTCACAAACAGACACCCCCACACATGTACACACACAAAATGCAAACTCTGGCATCTAAATAGGTCAGCAGGGCTAGAATTTGTCCAAACTCAATAAATGATTTTGGCATGTTTCTGCAAACCTCTGATATATAGGCTACATTCTCAGAGTAAGTGATTACTTTCCCTTTTCTATGTGGACAGGAAGTAAGATGCAAGAATCTACGACACTGAGAATGAAGCCGGTATCTTGACTACTTCTACTAAATTTGTAAGTTAAAGCTACAAATGGGCTTTGGTTAAGATTAGGGGAAGTTTGGTCTAAAAATGAATAAATACAATAGGTGAACTAGTTGTCCAGTTGTGTAATTGTGGTGATGTTGTCTCAAGGCACAGTCCTTCAATAATTTAATTTCAGTTCACATTGTGTTCATTCATTCCTTTTATGTGACCATTTAATGTTCTGGATGGTGGCAGGGGGCTGGAGCCAAGCCACGCTGGCGTTGGGCAAAGGCTGGATGAGTTGCCAGTTCATCGCAAGGCTCACGTCAAACCAAGCCAAATTACTACTGTGGCTCAAAATGCTGATATGGATGTATTTTTGGATAACAAATGTTAAGATTAAACACATCCTGGAACATACAAAAGCAATATTTTATTCTGGTGAATGGGCTGTTTTCCCAGTGAGACACATGATAACATCAGACTTGTCAAATAGTTACAGTGGCATGCAAATGTTTTTGCACCCTTGGTCAAAGTAAACAATTAAGCAAGTGGAAGATGAAATGATATCCAAAAATTAAACATGAAACACTTGCTTTGCAATATTTTAAGCAATATCTGTGTACTATTCAGAATTCAGACACTGAATGTTGTGGTGAGGACGCAGGAGAGGTTTCTTCTGATGACTCTTCCATGACGGCCATATTTGTGCAGGTGCTGCTGAACAGTTGAACAGTACCACAACTCCACAGTCTGCAAACTCTTCCTGGTTGACTTTTGAAGTCAAACGGGGGTTCTGACTTGCTTTTCTAGCAATCCTACCAGTAGTTTTCTTTGATATTTTTCTTGGTCCCCCAGACCTTATCTTGTCATCACCAATAAAATTTAAGAAAACAAAAATAATACACTGATATTGCTTAAAATATTGCAAAAGTTTTTTGTCTAACATTATGCCTTTTGGAGATCATTTTGTCTTCCACTTGCTCAAGTGTTCACATTAACAGAAACTTTAACCTGGGGTGCCCAAAATGTGCATGCCACTGTATAACACACACTGTCTTATGCAGGATTACTGCTATTGTGCCCAGGTAAAGCCCCACTTGACTGGTGACAGGCTAAAATGTGATTTAAAAAAATCCTGCTTAGTACCACAGGTTGGAATGATGATGCTTCTTTGTGGCTGCAAAAGCCTTACTTAATGCTATTTGACATTTAAGTGGAACCCTGCCAGCTTCATGTGCAGTTCTCCAAACTGATTTCATGAAGGCGTCATATGCTGTCAAAGCCAAAGCCCTAATCATCAAATCAGCATGTACAAGGGTGGCAGGGATGGTCTCATCATTTTCAAGGGGCACATGGTGTCTGTAACAGGAAATTTTTCGTATTCAGTACATAATTCCTTATGCAGCAACAGCAGCTACTGTTGTTGGAGAGCAAGGTGGCCATGACCTTTTTGAATATAGCACCACTCAAAATTTGGATGTACCTTATCTTTCAGTGGTTTTCTACATAGTTTTGTATTAATTTCAATGTTGTACATTATCCCTTTTATGTGTGAATTATTAAAAAACTGGGTATATGACATTTTCAGCCTTGTGGTACTTCCAAACAGTCAGTAATATATCATTTTGAACAAGGTAGTAGTTGAAAATGGTTAAAATATACATCAGGGCATGTCAGTTTAGAAAATCATAATCATGCGTTATGTTATATTGTTTGATAATGTGTAAAAGCAAAATTATGAATCACCCATGCAAATGCAGTAATTCTGCAGTGAAAAATATTAGAAGGTTTTGTTTTTTGTTGTCTTTGTTCATTTTTCAAAGCATTTTCTTGGCTGTGTGTTTCTTTTCTTCTTTTTGCATTTATTTGGTTCATTTACTTGGTTATTGTGTTCATTTTTCTTCTTTTTTGTTCATTTCTTTGCAACTTCTTGATTGCTTGGCTCATTTTCTTAAGTTTCTGCTCACTTTGGTTATTTTTGTTTATTTTTTATTTATTTTCTATACAATTTTGTAGCACTTACTTCTTATGTTGTTCCTGTTCCCTGATGATTTTGTTTAAATTAAGTAAAAATGCTCACTGACTTATGGAGTTTTGCCTTAATTTTGTAACTAATATAAATTTAATCCTATAAAGCCTAAACCAAGAAATAATGCACAAAAATTCTGATTTTTTTGGAATCTGAAGCCTTTATTTGCCCCTTTAACAAAATAAAATTAAAATAAACAAAAATAATTTGCATCTGTGTTTTTTTTTTATTTGGTTTATATTTAACACAGTGTGCATCAAACATAATTCACCTCCACCTGGGGGCAAAAGACAAGTATCAGATTGTATTCAACAGGGTTTTGAGCAAAGTTTTTACCATATGATGATGCAATAGGTCTAAGAAATATGTGTATCAAATATGATATGCACGGCATTATTGGGCCGATGTCACCTTGTAACTGTGGCTTTGCCTTTGTAGGTCAGTGTATTATGAGTTCCAGTTCAAATTAATATTATAGATGCACCACATGCCATCTCACAACAACATAGCATTAGAGTCACTTTCAAAAAAAAAAAAAATCAGGGAGGTGTGTGAGGGAGCTAATATTTCAAGAAAAAAGTGACATATTTTTTTAGATTAAAGCCATAAAAAAACTTGGAATTTCGCTCACTTTAAAATCACAAACTTTTGTGTTTTTTCAAAAAGTCAGCCACTGGATTATATTTCAGCTGCAACATGTTCATTCAACCATTTTCTTTCTTTTTTTAATCAATGGATTTTTCTCCACTGATACCACATAAATATACCAAAGTGACAAGATCAGGATTCATGGGGCTCAGTGGGTCAGGAAACTCAATTTTCACACTTGGATTGGCCACCAGAGTCCAGAATTTAATTTGCTAAGAATCTGAGATGTGTTGAAGACTTTATATGCTCTGGTCTGATGCTCTATCAACATGAGATCTTGACAAAAGAATGAATGCAGCCTTGCGGGGACACTTGGCCCCCACAGCTGGCAGTGAATCTAGCCTCCCTCCAACCACTAAACCAGCCTTTTTAACCAGTCTGTCCAGCTGTTTTGCATCTTTCTGTCTGACCCTGCCACTTCCTGTCCATTCTTAATACACACCACAATAGCTATAGTAGTAGCTTATGTCATGCAAACAATAGTAATAGTTTGTATGGCATCAAGCCTTTGTAAACGGGATTTCAAAAAAGGAATTTGTGCCAGTGTGTCAACATGATTCAAAGCTTGAAATGTTCAAATCAGGACTCTGACCATTAAATGATTGAATTCTTTTTTTTATGATGTTTAAATTGTCTCAATTAGGTATGATTATCATTTTAAGGTACAGCTGAACAAGAGGTGCCACAAATCAGTGTTATGCCAAATTCAAAGCCTCAAAACTGAGAGTAAATCTAATGCAGTGTCATCATGTTAATCCCTCAGGGCACCATTAGTGGCAGTACTTTATGTTTCTAAAGAGGTGGTGAGACTGTGAATTATTGCTGCCCCACTTCCTCTTCTCTCCCTGACTGGGCCCACCTTGAGGGAAGTGCAGCATCTTTACTCCCAAGGGTGACACAGATGGGCTGTGCATTATACAACATGACAACTGTATTACACATGAGCACAGCTGCAGTGTGCTTACTGACCATATATCTCTGGGTTTTATGGATAGTCTCACTTACGAGGGCTGCTTTTATTCCAGCTCCTTGATCAGAACATGAAGATTCATAACACCAGCAGTTTATTATAATGCAGGAAGCTGGCAGCATCAAACCACACCCTGTCTTTTCTTTTTTTTGTGCCTTCGGTTAGAGTTGTAATGCTTTTATCACATGCCTTTTAATCTTATATATAAAGATGCTATGTACATGACACATTTTGTCCATTTATGACTGAGTAATGATTGATCTATTAAAAACATTAAGACAATGAGTCTGTCATTGACATATCTGATGGTAGTGGGTAGGGCTACTGACAGTTCGTTTTCACCTCTTGATAATAAAACGTTATGCAGCCACAGCATGGAGTTGGAATGTGTTAGCATGTGTGACCACTAGTTGGTAGCCTTTCCCTATTTTACTGTATGAGTCCATGGAATGTTTTCCTACTCTATTCCAGCCCATCTACCAGAAACAAAAAGTAATACTTTTGGAGTGGACTTAATTGAAAATGTTCAAATAATACTAACAGATCACATGGTCTTACGAATGTGCCAGGCTATGTTTTCTTATATTTATTCAAAATGAGGAACGTTTCAATGCACAAAATATCCAGAAATGAGCAAAATAATTAAGAAAATTCAAATATATGAACAAAAAAGTCATACCGTTAACAGAATTTAACAAAAAATGCCAAAGATGCTCAAGGAAATTATCAAAAATGAACAATAATAACATATTTAACAACAATTAAAGAATAAACAAATTTGCAGTAATGTACAAAATAATCAAGAAAACAAACAACACAGAGAGAAACTAGGTGAAATAATCACTTGAACTTTCAAAAATTATGGATCTATGTCCAATTTTGAGTCTTGCCTTGTCTTGAAACGAAGTATTACATTATATTTCTTTGTTACTTCGAGTCTCTACGTTATGCAGGTGAATTTTTGTACCTTTATTTAAGCAGACAAAGGTTCTGAATGTGCAATATTTGCTGGAATATTTTACAATGTGGTGTTGATAGTTATAATAAGCTGCTTTTCTTAAATTAAAATATCTGTACTTCTGCCACTGCAAAAAGCATAGCATTTATTGTTAGATGTAAAAATTACATAGGAAAGAAAATATATCTACAAAACTATATCTACAAAACATAGATACAATTAATGAATAAGAATTATATTATATAAGAAAATCATTTTACCTTCAAGAAATAATAAGGGTTAAAAAAACATTTTTAAATGAATAAATTATTTTGAAGGTTTTAAAATGTATTGGCTTTGTGCTGCCTTTTCATTTTCCATATAA
>JAQQAE010022710.1:0-10197 GCA_029823295.1 Pseudamia nigra | reverse complement strand
TGTTTTTGGTTGTGGGAGGAAGCCAGAGAACCCACGCAGACACGGGGAGAACATGCAAACTCCACACAGAAAGACCCCACCACCCAGGAATCCAGGACCTTCTAGCTGTGAGGCACAAGTGCTACCCACTGCACTACCGTGTCGCCCCTACAGTAGTTTTTTGTTACATACTTTAATTAATTTAATTAATCTGCAATCATGTGGTTGTTGCCATAGTAACCCTACCCAAAGAAGCCATGTCCCAAGTTTGGTTAGTTTGGGTCCAGAGACTTTGGAGATACAGAGTCAAATGTTCAGACAGACACATGCCCAATTGACTTACTGCCCAGCTCCATGTAGCACATGTGCGCATACACACACATGCACGAATACATCATACTCTGATCTGAACTATGGATGTACTGCTGTGATTCCCATTTAAATGTCATCCAGACATTTGCTGCGGAAATGCCTGAAGTTCTGTGTTAAACCCTCCAAATATAAATGCAGCCGTGTGTTTACACCAGCTTTATCAATGGAAAAGAAGAACAGATGTGTTTGCATGTGAATGAAAGGCAGTTTGAGTCCATTTTCGGAGCTGTATTCCTAAAATTGCTTCACGATGTTGAGGATCTTGTACTTTTATGTGTGAGAGTGTGGATATATGTGTCTATGCGTGTGTGTGTGTGTGTGTTTGTGTGTCTGTGTGCAAACATGTCTCCAGGCAGGTGATTAATCAGTGCAAAATGTGTAACTGTGCTGCATGAAAGCCTCTCTGTTCTCTGGAAGTAGATTGGTTCATTTCAGAGAGGCTGAAAGGCTGCAGCCAAAGCCGTCTCTTAATTATCTTGACTCGATTCAATAAACTTTACGAGGGCTATTCGTCATCTGCTGCCAAAGTCACTGTTGATATCCATAGTGGCAGCAAGAGGATTAATAAAGGGTTCATCCAGATTTCTTCTTGGTGATATTACACAACTTAATCTCACTCTCTTTGTGCCTGTAGCCACCCTGAAGAAGCTGTTGGACATTTACCACACAGCCATTAAACCGATGGAGGAGGCCTATAAGTACAACGAGCTCAGGCAGCACGAAGTCACAGGTAAAGTAGACAGGTTGTAGTGGTGGGTATAAGTCTGGTAGTACCATTCAACTTTAACTCTATATGCAGTTACATCAGCAGTGGAGGAAGTAGATCCTTTAGTGTGGTATAAAAGTAAAGACTGAACTTATTTTTTTCATTTTGATTTGCATATGCAAATTTTTACATAATTAAATGAAATCAAAGATAAAATAACCATCGCATTAGCACGTGAATCCAAGAACGTTAACCCAATAATCAATATAATAGGAGCAGAAATGAAAAAATTAGTAATAAAATAAACAATCATCAATAAACATTAATGAAAAATGAAGAAAATTACCACTAAAATGGACAAAAATGAACAAAATATAACATTGACAAAGGCCTACCGCAAAACATGAAAAATTAACAAAATAATCAGTAAAACTGATCAAATAATCAACAAAATAAACAGAAATTAAGAAAATAATCAATAAAATGGGCAAAAAACTTGACATAGAACTACCAAATGTCAAGAAACTGAACTAGAAAAAGAACAAATTTAAAAACAAAATGAACAAATAACCAACAAAATAATCAAAAATGATCAAAATAGTCAATAAAATACACACAAAATGAACAAAATAGATGACAAGGAAATGATCCAACAATGAAAAATGTCCTAGAAAATGAACAAAGATGATAATAAACACCAAACACTAAACAAAATTATCAACAAAATGACCTAAATTGACAATAAATCAATAAAATGAGCAAAAAATAAAAAATGATCATACAAACCAAACAATTAACAAAGGGGGCCAGTAAATGAACAAAATAAATGAAAATGAACAAACATCATCAATAAAATAGACAGAAAATGAACAAAATAACAATATAAATGACAATAAATCAATAGCATGAGCAAAAAATAAAAAATGATCATACAAACCAAACAATTAACAAAGGGGGACAGTAAATGAACTAAATAAATGAAAATGAACAAACATCATCAATAAAATAGACAGAAATTGAACAAAATAACAACATAAATGACAATTAATCAAAAAAATGGACAAAAATAAAAAAAAAAACAAGGAGCAAAATAGATGAATAATTAATTAAATAATCAATAATTAACTAGGTGGACAATAAATAAGCATGTAAACCTTCAGTTCATCACAAACCGTCTCAATCAGCACATGTGGAGATACATATTTCTCATAAGACAGTGAAGGTTTCTTTCTCCAAACCAGCACGAGTCATGTAGAAAAGCATATAATTGCTCTGATTGCCTGAATGGGTGTTTGGAAACCCACCAGGAACAAACCCATCCGCCCACATCCCAACCGGTCACCACCTTCATCCCCTCACCACACACTCCAACACAGTGAGGATGGGATTTTAAACCTGGATACCACAAAGAATAAATAAAGTTATAACTCAGAGGAAACGGAGCCAGGATCGGAGATTATTCAAACCAGATTCACAGAGAAACACAATGAGGAGTCTGTCTGCTGGAAACTGAAGGGGACGCTGTGTGGGCCAGATTCCCGCACTACTTTGTTCCACAGCACCGGAGGGCAGGGAATGTTATTTATGCAAAAGGAGCATGATGGAGACTTCACACTGAGCCATGGGACTCTGGGACCCCTTGTGGTGTAGAATGAAAGGACATGCTCACAGTCTGGAAGGTTTAAGGCAAAAGGAACGTTAAAGAACAGTGGGCAAAAGTATCCAAGTACAGTTACTCTGTATGTAAAGAACACTGATATTTGTATCTGTACAGTGTAAATGCGTCTGTTACAGGGGTCTGCAACCTGTGGCTCCAGGGCCACATGTGGCTCTTCAGCTCCTCTCCTGTCACTCTTGTGGCCTTGTCCAGTGATCAAATTAACATATTATAATAAATCAAAATGAGTTGTTAATTCAGAAAAAAGAACAAATCACCTAACTAATGAACAAAAATTAAGGCAGCACTGAAAACATAATCTGCACAATTATCAAGATCATGAGCAATACAGCTGATAAAATGATCAAAATTGAACAGTACTATCAGTAAAATGAATAAAACTGAACAAAATCATTTAAATAAGCAAAAACAAGAACATAAACAATATAGGTAAATCAAAGCTGAACAAAATGATCCAGAAAACAAACAAAATAATGTGGAAAAAAATAAAAAACAAAAATAATACATTAGCAAGATGAAAATAAATAAAACACCGCAAAGTAGTAAATAAAGTGAACAAAATGAATCAACAAAATGAATTTAAAAATTAAACGTAAATGGGAAAAGCTCAATTCTGTAAAAAAAAAAAAAAACAACATGCCTGCACTGTTTAAAATATTACAAATGACAGTGTGTGTGTTTTGTTCCATTCATAAGGGACCATCTACAGTTGTAAATATATAGTATATGTCTGACACTTTTTACCAGAGTCAGCCTGAAGCTCATTTTCATCTGCAAATGGTGAAATGTGATAAATCATGACAAATTTACCCCATAATATGGTGAAAAAAAACATATTCATCCTCACTGTTTTCTGTTTTTTCACCCCTCTTGTAATGTGCCTCTGTTTCCTACTATCACCACAGATGGTGAGATTACTTCTAAGCCCATGGTTTTGTTCCTGGGACCCTGGAGTGTTGGCAAATCTACCATGATCAACTACCTGCTGGGTCTTCACGGCTCCTCGCAGCAGCTCTACACAGGTTCACACTGATACAACCTGACTGTTTCTGATGCAGCTCGTCAGCGTGGCCACAAATAAAAACATACACCGCTATTAACCCATGATAACAGGTGTAAATCACCACAGTAGGGAAACAGAAGAAGCGGCTTTCAAAATTATAATAAACATTTCTGTTGTTGCAAAACATGAGTGTTATGAAGTCCCTTGAACGTACTTTATATTTGACATTGTTGCCAGCAGGGGGCATCATCTGGTGACGTCATGCAGTTAGTTGATGGATGCAAATATTCATGCGAGCCAGGAGGAGTTGGGTTTTGTTTCTCCTTAGTGCAAGTACCAAAAAGCATTAATACTAAGTAACATGCATGAACAGGAATAAATGTCTAATTTGCATGCAGTTGATTAACCATATGATGTCATTAAATTGCGCCCCCCCCCCACTGGTGACAAAGTAAAATAAAATTTAAAATAAAGTATAATTCTGTAATAAATTCAAGCGACTAACAAGTTTTATTACCATGACATATTTTACCTATGGTAGAAAAGTAACGATCCAAAAAGGCCTCTAGCAAAATTCTGCATATTGGTGTATCCCCCCCCCTCCAGGTGCTGAGCCCACCACCTCTGAGTACACAGTCATCATGCACGGTGAGAAGTTTCGATCCATAGAGGGAATCGTTATGGCGGCAGACAGCTCCCGCTCTTTCTCTTCCTTGGAGAAGTTTGGACAGGGTTTCCTGGAGCGGCTGGTGGGGATCGAGATGCCTCACAAGCTGCTGGAGAGGGTCACGTTTGTTGACACACCTGGCATCATCGAAAACCGCAAGCAGCAAGAGAGAGGTAACAAATACCAGAGTACCATTTGTTTCACTGTCACCTTCAAACAGCATCTGTGCAATTAGTGAAACATGAAACCTGGGTATTTTTCATTGGGCAGCACTGGATCCTCCTGGAAAAACTTAATTGTCTGTGTTCTAGTGAGTTATTAAATGCATCAGATTGACACTCTATCTGCATATGTTTATGCAGACTCAGTTCACATCAGAAAACCAAGAATATGAACATCTTTGGCCTCTGTGTAACCCTGCCACACATGCTTGATTTTATCCATTAATTTTATCACAAAACACTGATTGGTTGAACTGCAGGTCTCAAACTGACCTGGGATCATATTCTGGCACAAGACTGTGAACACAGAATAATGTACTTTTCATAGTCAATATTCGTAAAAAAATAGTAAAAGTTGTCTCTTGGGTTCAGGTTCAGAAAATTTGATCCCACAGTGGGCTCTTTAACAGGTCCCAGTCATGGGTGTGCTGCTAATCTTAGCTTGTATATGATTGGTTAGTTTAAAATATAAGTTTAGAATTCTACTGGGCCGTGGTTGTGGGACTAATGCATGTAAGACGGACCCTAATTAGTTCTCACTTTTGGTGACACAAATTACCCAAATTCAAAGCAGCTTTTTCCCTGTTGCCTGGTCCTCCTGATCCTGCCCACACTTCTATGTTACACCAGAAAATTTATATGAACCCCTACAAACCAAAAGATGGGACCTTTAAAAATCACAAATGTTTTTGCTTTTGAATAATCTATTTGGCAATGCATGTATAAACAAAAACTATCTAATAGAATTTCTTCCCGTTCCCATTAAGATGCTTCTAGATATTTTTTTGGAGGAAACCCCATTCAGCTTTAGTTTTTTCCTCTTTTCTCCTACAGGTTACCCCTACAATGAGGTTTGCCAGTGGTTTATTGATCGGGCCGATCTCATTTTCCTGGTGTTCGATCCCACAAAGCTGGATGTTGGTGGTGAGCTGGAGATGCTCTTCAAACAAATGAAAGGCCGTGAGTCCCAGATCCGCCTCATCCTCAACAAAGCAGACAGTGTGACTAACCAGGACCTGATGAGGGTCTATGGGGCCCTGTTCTGGAGCATGGCACCGCTGGTCAATGTCACAGAACCTCCTCGAGTGTATGTCAGCTCCTTCTGGCCTCAGGAATACGCTGTCGACACCAGCCGAGGCCTTTTTATGAAAGAGGAGATCTCTCTGCTGGAAGACCTCAACCAGGTGAGTCATTGTTTCTGTCCAATGTAAAAGACCAAATAAAACCCTGTAGCATGCTTCAAACTGGAATTATTTTTTTCTACTAAAATACCATTTCTAGAGATTACTGAATGATGTCTCCTCCACTGCTGCTACTGCTCATTTGAAGTTTTACATACAGTCTTCACAGTGTATTAACATTGCATTTTGACTCACACAGTACAGCATGAGAAACGGTGCCCACAGCAGATATGGCCACTACCAAATGCTGATTATCTCACTGTGCATGGCATTACGTTTTAAAGAAAGGAAAATCACTGTTGGAATATTCCACAGTTAAATAATGACACGTATGAGTGAAGTATTTTGTTTATTATGAAGGTAGGAGTGAATCAGCAGATTTCCTCACAAAACCGTAGCTCGATTCTTGAAGAAGGAAATCTTTACCAGATGGGGTGTACCTGACTACATCTTAGCTGATTGAGGACCTCAATTTGTGTCTTCTGTCTTTTGTGAGCTCTGTGAACAATGGACGGTAACCCCCAAACTCACAACAGCCCATCATCCCCAGACTAATATGACTGAAAGAGTAAACCAAACTCTAAAATGTATGACAGCTTCTTATGTGGATGATAATCATGGGAAATGGGATCAGTGCCTTCCAGAGTTCAGATTTGCTATAAATTCTGCTGAATTTATACCAAATTCAGAAACCACAGGTGTAACTCCTGCTGAACTGCAAAGCAGAAAGCTTAACAGTCCTATGGACAAACTTCTAAAGGGACATATGGTTCCTCCAGATACACCTGCCTATGATATTGTTTATGAATGAAAAAACTTACAGCATTAGAAGAAGGCATAAAACAAAGGCAACTGAGGAATTACAACAAAAACTGGCGACCTCTTGGTTTCAAACCCAACCAAAGAGTGTGGGTCAGTAATTTTCCTCAATCCACACACAGGAGAAGTTCACCACCAAACTGACCAGGAAGTGGAAAGGCCCCTGTTGTGTTGTCCAACAGTTTGGACCTTTAAACTACTAAGCTGTGCTAGAGGATACAGATCAGGATGTTAGGACTGTACATGTCTGCAATCTTAAACCTAATTACCCTGGTGCAGACGACTTGGAGCGCCTGTAAAAGGAAAATGTACTCGGCTTCCAGGCTTCTTTTTTTTCTCCTGCCCTTTTCCTTTCCTCCCCAAAACAACGGATGCCCTTATAAAACCCCACGTCTCACCAAAGAATATTTCCACACCTACATTTATCTGGACGCTTGAACATTTGGACAATTCCCAGCCCCTCTCCCACACACACATACACACACACACACACCTGCAGACTCACACACACTCAACACCGATCTACAAAGAGTTCATCATGACACTTAACATTTCATTTAATTAATGGATTTTAATTGATTTATGGACTTTCATGGACTCCAATTAATTGTTGTGCATTTGACAATTTAATTGAAGTTATACTGTTCTGCAATTGAGATTTAATTTTGAATTTTTTAATCTATTTTTGTCTTATCTCTTTAATGTGATGTTTGTGTAAATGAAAAATAGGTATGAAATTTAATGTGTTATGAGGTTTTCCTATTTTTGTTGTATTGTGACTTATGAGCTACCAGTAAATTAATATTTTCTTAATTTTTCTCAACTGGTCTATGGAAACTAAAAGTGACAGGCTAATTCCTGTCTGGTGCCCAATATTCAGTTTACCTTAACTAAGCTTTAAAAACCAGCCAGGCTACACACTGTGACAAACTCTGACTTATTGTGAAACTCAGTACTACAGGGATTAAACAAGAAAACAATGCTTTCATTATTAGAGCAGAAACTATTTTCCTCTCAGTGATTGAATATACATTATGTGTAATATAGAATATTGTCTTATTTTATTCAGCTCTGAAGAGATTTTTATAATGTTATTTTTTTTTACTCTTAAACCTAAACATGGTTAAAATTCTTCAAGACAACCTATACTTTGTGATTCATTTTGAACTGAAACTGAAGCCACCAGGATGTGATACATACCTTAAACACCCAAACAGGTCAAATTTACCCAGGAACCATTTCTAGTATCATCCTCTTTCACTGTATTAGGTAATTCTCTTCACAAGTGAATGTCTCAAGTTTGTTTAATCATCAGCTGTGTTTTGGTCTGAGGTTTTATAATTAAAGCATCTTTAAGAACGCTTGAACACAAACGGTGCAAAAAATCAGTGCATTACAATAGGGGTAAATTTGATCTTGTAGCCATTGTAGGTACAGTATATGTGCATATTTCTGATATGAATTTATTTGAAATGTATTTAACAAAAAATAATGAAACAACAACATTTTAGTGAAAGTCATAAACTGGGATGCTTTTATTAAAACAGAGTACTGCACAAGTCAATTTGACCCATTGGCTGCTCTGGTTACACTGAACTTTTTTAACTGACATTTTCTGTTCCATTGAAGGATTTGTCTTCTAATCCTTCTTTTGTCTTTGTTGTCTCTCCCTCTGTCTCTTCTGCCTGTTTTGTTTCATTCTCTGCAGATGATTGAGAACCAGTTGGAGAATAAAATTGCTTTCATCCGTCAGCACGGCATCCGTGTGCGTATCCATGCCCTGCTGGTGGACCGCTACCTGCAGACCTACTACGATAAGTTGGGCTGGTTCAGCGACTCCTGCGAGGTTTTCAAAGACATTGTCACTGATCCAGACAAGTACTTCATCTTTAAATCCATTCTGGTTAAAACCAACGTCAGCAAGTTTGACCTGCCTAACAAGGAGGCCTACCAGGACTTCTTCGGGGTCAACCCGATCTCCAGCTTCAAGCAGCTCTCCTACCACTGCAGCTGGAGCGGCGGCTGCCTGCTGGACAAGATAGAAAAAGCCGTCTCACACGACCTGCCAGCTCTACTCAGCAGTATCAGCAAGACCTCAGACACGCCGCCGGCGTCCACAAAGGCTGCCCCGACGCCTCCCCCGCCGCTGCCTGGCACCTGTGAGGGCGCTGAGTGTGAGGAGAAACCCAAAAACCGCTGGAGGAGGCACTGAGGGGAGGAGGAAGAATGGGGAGAGCAGATGGCAGCAGCCAGAGGCTTTCCTGAAACAATCCCCTCTGCTGTGATTTTCACGGCTGGATGTGGGGAGAGAAAAGAAACAGAAAGTGTGCAGAAGTACCAAGCAGACCTGGTCAAAAAACCTCAGTGTATATTTGATCTGCGTGGAGTATCAGATGGATGGACGTTTACCGCACTGGGAGAGTACACATAAGCTGTAAATCCCAACACTGATTCTAAAATACAGTACTTGTTTTCTGTCAATATAATAACTTTTTTGGATCACTAGAACAGCCAACAGGTCAAATTTACCTGTTTTTCAGTTATTCATTAATGTGTTTTAATAAAATATTGAAGCCCACCAGATTGTGATTTTTACTAGAACTGTTATTTTACACTTCCTATTGTTAAACATAGTCCATGTAAATCCAGATTAAACATTTACACCGAAAACAGCCACTGCGTGAAATTTACCCCCATAGAACGACAATGATTTTTGTAGTTTGTTATCAGCATTAATTTGTGTGTGACCTGGAAGATTGGAAAGTAATTTATAATAGTTTGAAATGGAAAAGAGAAAGAAAATTCTAATCCAGACACAAATTTTGCCTCATTTTATACTGATTTGTGCTCATTTAAAGCAACAGGTGTCCTTAAACGTACTTAAAGGTAAGATTTTAACAAGTTTATACCCGTATGGCTTATATGTGTCTATTAATTACCTCTGTAAGGGTGTTGACAAAATCGTATGCGTTCAGTCTCAATAACCCTGGCACATGTATCCTGATTTGACAAAAATGTAAACACTGAGTGAACCACACTTTACTTGTAAGGTGTCCAGGGATCTGATTCTGACACTAGCCTAATTTAAGCATCCTATGACCTTCTCATGTATAATCGTTTTAGCTTGATTATTGTTGGTTTTAACTTGTAACCTTGTAAATTTTGAAATTCAACTGGTTAATGGGGGTGGGACTTATGTATTTGAGCTCAACTGTGTTTGGTTATGGCTTGTGTCACAAGCCACAAAAATTCTAAA
Organism: Pseudamia nigra; assembly: GCA_029823295.1. Lineage (NCBI taxonomy): Eukaryota > Metazoa > Chordata > Actinopteri > Kurtiformes > Apogonidae > Pseudamia > Pseudamia nigra. The sequence goes on along the minus strand of JAQQAE010022710.1, from coordinate 315 downwards.
GGGCTTGTCTTTCCTGCTTTTTTTTTTTTTTTTTTTTTTTTTTTTTTGCGGTGACAATTTTTCGGGACCTGTAGCTTTTGTTTTATATGTCAGACTTTATATAAACCCCAAAACACCATGAAGATGAATTTTCACAGTATGGGACCTTTAAGTACTCATGCATACTCATATTTTCTTCATTTTTGTTGATATTTTTACAATTTTTCTTGATCATTTTGGTAATTTTTACTCATTTTCTTGATTAGTTTGTCCTTCCCGGTGTTCAGAAAAAATCTATGCCCTTGACTCAAGACATTACCATATGAGAATACAATG
>JAQQAE010022709.1:0-10197 GCA_029823295.1 Pseudamia nigra | reverse complement strand
GCCGGACGATCGGTTCCCCAGTGGCCAAACGGTGGAATTACAACTTAAAGTTACTTCTGCATCGACCTCAATGAACAGCCCCGTTGATCCCTGGGAAAAACAGTGCATTTTATTTCATTTGGGAAACATAAAACAGTGCATCACTAAATTCCACGTGTCAGTCTTTTCATTGTTAGAATGCACCGAAAAATCAAACTTGTACGTTTTATATATATATAAAACAGTGCATGTAAATAAATTCTTGCATAGTAATGAGCCTTTCCTCCTCTCAGAATTTGTTTTTTAAAACTGGGAAGGGCAGGGCTCTTTAAGTCTGTTGGGTTCCTGGGCCAAATGTCCGTTTTGCATTTTTCATTTGGCATCACGCTGTTCTCCACCAGCTGGTCGACTCCCCGTCACAGCAGGCACTGGCCACTGCAGCCATATGAACCAACGGAAGTAGGTTAATGGACGTCTGGAGAGTAGTATGACTCGCTCCCCACACATGAACCAGTGGCGGCGACAGAAAGACCTCGGCTTCTCTGCAGCTCCAGCCCGACTTTCCATTGGCCCCGAGCGGCGCGTGGTTCGCGAGAGGAAAGGACTGGACAGAGTGAACCGACGGCTGGAAGGCGGAGAGAAAACAATTTCCATTGCTATTTATCTCTATGTGCACATTCATGTAGCAGCAGCCCATGGAAACGCATTCATTTTCTTTTCCTGCATTTCTGAAAAATCTGTGACATTTTGAGGCTCATTTGGATAAATATCTGATTTTAAATAACCATGTCACAATGTAGAATACCTTTTTTTAAAATCCCAAACCTATCCGTTAGTATCCAGGAGTTGTCAGCGGTCACTTTTTGAACTCCGACCTGCGTAAAATGTATTTGGTAACAAAATTGGCCCCATTCTAATATGTTTTCCCTGTTTATGCCACCAAACGATTAGATGCATTGATGTCAGCACGTGTTTTTGAAGGGCTAAGGTCAGGGGCTTGAACTTTGGCAGTAATACCGACTTAGAAGTTGGTCAGTCGGTGCCACCATAATTGCTTGGCTTGTCAACACGCTGAAGGCTGAAGCAGTGGCCGAAAGGTCTGTTTTCATGTTTTCTATACTTGCTGGATGATTTCATGTCTTTGCTACATTGGTAATACGGTGCCTTCTAAATGAAACGTGAAACGAGTCAAGTTGTTAGAATATTGTGTCATTTACAGCAGGTTTCCTTTTGTCAGGGCCATTCCAAAATAGCAAAAAAAAAAAGGAAACGATAGAAACAAAACCAAGTTTGCTTTGAAACCTTTAATGATTTGTTAGTTAGATGTGAAAATTTTGTAAAGCATTATGAATTTAGGTAATACATAAAAAACAGGGGGGTGGGGGCGGGGTCCCACGCCCCCCCGTCATTCCAAGGTCAGACAAATGGTCCCTTCAGTGTGTCCTGGGTCTGCCCCAGGGCATCCTCCCAATTGGAGCTAGTTTTTGGCAACCAGGGATTGGACCACCCAGGCCCCTGCCTTCAACTGACACACAAACCACTGCACCAGACCCTTACGACCCTTCCTGCAGGTGGGGGCCCCCCAGGAAGGCATAGTCATAAGGGTCTTCTGAATCACTCTTAGTCTGACCTGTCGCCTAGGACCAGTTTGACAACATAGCTCCTAGGATCATAGGATCACTCGGGCACGCAAACCCCTCCACCATGATAAGGTGGCGAATCAAGGAGGGGGTTTGCTTGTGCCAGTTCTTTTGGCAGCTTTTTGTTGCCCTTGTGCCAACTTTTTAGAGATCTGTTCTACTGGGAATGAAATATGGGTTTATGAGACTTGCAAATCAATATATTGTGTTTTTAATTACATTTTTGACAGTGTCTGTTTGTGGAGGTTATTTTGGTAAAAGGAGGAACAGGAGCTGACCGGTGTGTTTTGAAGGGCATTTTCATCTCCATTAGGAGTGAGGGGTAAACTGAAACTTATGAGATATTACTGGCTACTCTGTTCCATTTAGGTTTGTCTTGTTCATCTTTTTTTATTACATACCTCAGTGCAGAGAACCTCGCAGTTATGTGGCGTTCCTGCACAGGCTGCACTGACCGGTCCAGGCAGGGTGGACGTTTTACAGAAACCATGTCAACGTGTCCAAGCAAACATCACTCTGCAAGCCTTTTGACGAAGGCAGAAAATAGAACATTTTCCTAAACTAATAAACAATGCATCGATGTATACAGCAGTAATCCTTTTCCTTTATTGCTTCTGACCCTGTGTCAGTGTGTGGTGGTTGTGACCCCGCCCCGCCGCCTACAGTGTGTGTTGGGTGGGTGTGGGACATGGCTGGGCATCGACTTTATTCTGTCTTATCAATAAGAGCAGTGTGTGCAAGTAGAATAATATATAATGAGACAATTTTCTTTTCATATAGTGCACTTTGTGCCTGAGATTGTATTGCCCTTTAAAACATTGTCAGAGTTATTGATTGGTGTGGCTATGTTTACTTGTGTTTTAGATCATAACCACTGGGAAACAATCCGGTTATAATAGTCCATCCATCCATCATCTTCCGCTTATCCTGGTCAGGGTCACAGGGACCGAAGCCTTCCCAGCCACCTCCTCCAGCTCCCCCTGGGGGGCCCACCAAGAGTTATAGCCCCTCCATTGTCTCGTCTGCCCTAGGACCTCCTCCGAGTTGGAGCTAATTTTGGCCAACTGGGATCGGATAACCCAGGCCCCCCCGCCTTCGGCTACTAGCCAAACCACACAGCACCGGACCCTGACGACCCTTCCTGCAGGAAGGCATAGTCAGAAGGGTCTTCTGAATCACTCATAAGTCGGCCGCACACAGAGAAACGCGAGTCAACTCACTCAACTGGAAATGGGCTTGATGTGCGGTGGTTCCCGACCCAGATGTTTCGGTCTTAATGTCGTCCCGACAGAAACCGTGCTGATTCAACATGTTGAATCGGCAGGACTCAGTCTCAGCGATGTGCGGCGGTCACGACTTTTATCATTGCTGGACATGTGTGTCACAACGCAATCACTGTTTACTGTCAGTAGATGGCGGCAGTTCCCAGGCGTGCTCCGTGCTGTCAGTCTGCAGCTGTGTGCGAGCTTCCTTCAATCATGACTCATCCCAACTCGTCGCGTTTCTCTGTGTGCGGCCGACTTTAGTCTGACCTGTCACCTGGGACCAGTTGGCCTTGGGAGACCCTACCAGGGCTGAATCACCCCCGACCACATAGATCACTCAGGTACACAAATCCCTCCACTACAATAAGGTGACGAATCAAGGAAGGAAGGTTATAATACTATATATAGATTTTTTTTTTAATTTCACAGAACTTTTCTTGTAATTGCCACCTAACTTGTTTCATTTATTCTTTCACTACGCTCTTTGTGGTGAGGAGGTGAAATTTAAAAACACAACTGAGGAATTGACCACAGGTTGTGGTCAGTGTTTCCAGCTTTAGATCTTTAACAAACCCAAGGCTCCTTTTTTTTTTTTTTTTTGGCAGATTTGAATTTGTTTGAGGACCGCAGCATGTTTTTTTTAGTCAGTGAGTTTGTCGTTATTGATGCTGCCTTCACTGAGGGCAGCAGCATTTACGGTGCGTTCCCATTGTACTTGGAAGTCAGAATTTCCGAGTTCCTATGCGGACATTTCAACCTAAAGGCCCCCGCAACTCGGAAAGTCCGAGCAACCCCAGCTTTACTTTTCAATATGGCTGCCACTCACATCAACTTAATGAACCCTGCTAATTTCTGTTGTATTTGTTTCATATCACATTAGTAATACACACAGTACCGTTTATTTTTTACCAATTGCATGTGACTACGCTCTTTGTATTTCCAAAACACAATAAAAGTTGGAAGTGAGCGGGCTTTCCAGGACGCATGCATGCATTTCTGATTTTGCAGCTAGAACACGATCAGCTTCATGTTGCTCCCAGTTCCAACCTCCGAGCACCACGAGTTGACCAATCAGCAGCTAGATGAACATGAATGACCGGTCACTGAGCTCCATTGTTCATCAGAGAACTCCTCCTTTTACTTCTATCTGCGCTTGTATGGATGCAAGTATGTCACCTTCGTTCCAAATGAGTAATGAATTAAATAAAATCTTATTTTTTTCCACACAATACAGACAAACATCAAATTCTTCATCATCTGGCACCATGTTGTGACTATTTATATTTTGGCTTAGTCTGTTTTTATAAACTGTAATAACCCTCATAACTGATTGAACGAATTGTTCGGCCAGTTTATTAAATGCATAGCATGCATGCTAGCTGACTGGCTGCATTTTTACCACGACATGTATGTGATTTGCTGTAATTTCCAGAGGGAAAATGATGAAATGACCATGTATCCGTTGACCTGTCAGCTCCTCGGAGGGCTGGGCCGTGTGAGTGACAGAACACAGCTACACAGAGCTCACAACCCGTTGTCAAACGTGCCCTTTGGCAATGCGCTGCAGCTGCTAATTGCCCCCGTGGAGCTGCTCAGTGTCCAGAAGCAGACGACTGCAGTTGTACAGTGGATCGTCTTTCCTCTGGCATTAAACAAGGATGTGTTCTTGAGCAGGGCAGGAAGTGGACTGTTTACGTCCGGACTCTGACCACAGAGCCCGTTTGTCTGCCACAGTCACTAATTACTTTAGAAATTATACCAACCAAATCGGAATTTAGTGGAATTTTGTTGTTATAGCTTCAAAATGGTCTGGGGCAGAGGTGTCAAAAGTAGACTCAAATAAATATATTCAAATAATATAATATATTCAAATAAAGATCAGCACATTTCTACCAGCAATTTATGTGCCGTGTGAACTGATTGTCATATCCTTTCTAACTTTAAATGATGAAACATTACTGTGGAAAATAATCACCGCAGCCTGCAAATCAGTTTTCAGTGACACGTGAACATGAAACATTTTGTGGGACGGCGTTTTTGTTAGAGGTGACGTTCACGGCTGCATGATGTCACAAAAACAGTGAAAGTTTGATGAACGCGTATGGCCGTAAACATTACCGTGATGGCAGATCGCGCGAGTTTTCCAAAAACACACATGGATGTTATACGAACAAAAAGAAGGTGAAGAATAGTGCAGCGTGACCATGTTGACAGCACCGTGGTGGGTTGCACGGATTCCTCCATGCTGCTCTGTTTACAACACGCTGTGCGGGTGTGAATGTTTGCACTTCTGGAACGTACCATTCTCTGGTTCCAGCTGGGAACCAAGGTTCCAGGTTCCAAACCATGTTTTTGTTGGTGTAAATGTTCGGAACTAGGTTTGCGTACCAGAATCGTGCCCGTTTCCTGTTGGCCTCTGTGTGTTCATATGGATCAATCTGTCCCACTGTACTTATTGTATGAACATACCTGTCTGCTTGTTTAATTTCCCCTCGCAGTGGATTTCAACGTTTACCTTGTATTTTTTTCATTGTTTCTTTTGTATCCGCGCTGCTTGATGCTGGTTTCACTCGCTTTGATCACACTTCTGACAAAAACATGGCTGCCATGTCCCAGGGTGGCTTGAAAACTCATAACCTCAATTGACGCGCTACTGTTGTTGTCCAGCTGTGCTACGGTATGACTGTATACACAAAATGATTATCCTATTTGGAAAATGCATAAGCAAGTTACAAAAAGTGACGACATCGGTGTTAAAATCTATGAAGTAAAAGTAAGAAGTTGTGTGAAAAGTAAATGGTCAACAGACACCTGAGACTCACTAGTGTCTACTTGTATGTCACAACATAACTGCTGTGAAACAATCAGAATGTTGGAGTTGTGAATATTTGTTATCATTTACCTCACTGTACTTGCATTAAGTTTCACGTGCCTTCATATACTGAATGATTGTTTTTTGTACTTTGTACCTTTGCACTGAATGCTGTACTTTTCCACTAACAGCTGTATTTATACACGGACCTTTGTTTTGTCTATATCTCATGGACTGTGTGCAAACTATTTAACTGACAAGACAGACTCTGCCTAGCAACAGCATTGAATAATTCATGAATACTGTAACCAATGATATGTGATTACGCCCCTTTTTGTGTTTTAATAAAACATCTGAGCGAAGGAGGAAGCTTCGGAGAGACCTGGGGATTCCGAGCTCCCGGCTCCTTCCCTTTGCAAAGCGATTGTTTGAATCATCTCCGTTGTCCGTGTCTGCTTATTGGTTTGTAGGTTAGCCGTAAACCTGACACAGAATATGATGGCATTTTTCTAGTTCACAGCTTTTTTCTTGTATTGGTGTCCAGCTCTTTTCATTTATTCAGTCACTACTCGATCTGAGTGAAGACGAGGAGAAATTTGAACATTCTATTTCAACAACACAAAGTGGGAAAAGTTTCTCAGTTTGTTTGACAACGAGTTGAAGTACAGTAATGCAGTATCTGAATATAGGTGCTTCGTTTGCTCAGTGAGACAAACGCAGCAGCTGGCCGGAATCTGCCAGAATTCTCCTCCTAATCCCACCGAAGCATCAGAGTAACGGTGCGACTTTTCTGTACTTTCACCTACAGAGTCGCCGATGACGGCGACTTATTATTCTGTGGGTGCTCGAACTCAACATGTGTACTTTTTTTTTTTTTTTTTTGCGGCTGAGGCCAGAATGGACAAAGGAGAGAGAACTTTCTGAGCTCGTTAAAACTCGTCTATGCCTCGGACACACTAACGAGAAGCTCTGAATGGGAGCACAAAGAAGATCACCTCCCACTCCACTGCATGGGTTCTCAAAGGTACAGGAAATCTTTGAGTTTCGACAGTTGATCCACGATTTTCCCTTGATTACGTTGAAATCTGCACTGAAAATCCCAGGAACATTAAGAACGGTTTGTATTTAACCTTTTCATGGTGACATAAAATTTATAGTCATTAAAAACTGAGGCAAAAAATGAAGTGAAACAATACAACGGAGGTAAATCAATAAAAGTGGACAAAATTGGAAGAAAAACAATGGCGACTTTGGCATCAACACAATCATCACCATTGCTATATACAGTACAGGCCAAAAGTTTGGACACACCTTCTCATTCAATGCGTTTCCTTTATTTTCATGACTGTTTACATTGTAGATTCTCACTGAAGGCATCAAAACTACGCATGAACACATATGAATTATGTACTTTACAAAAAGGTGTGACTGAATAACTGAATAACTGAAAACATGCCTTATAGTGTAGTTTCTTCAAAGTAGCCACCCTTTGCTTTTTTTGATGGGGCTGCAAACCCTCGGTGTCTCTCAATGAGCTTCATGAGGTCGTGACCTGAAACGGTTTCCAACACCATTTCAGGTCACGACCTCATGAAATTCATCAAGACAATGACAAGAGTGTGCAAAGCAGTGACCAGAGCAAAGGGTGGATCCTTTTGAAGAAACTAGAATGTAACACATTTTCAGTTATTCCACACTTTTTTTTTTAAGTACGTACACAATTCCATATGTGTTCATTCATAGTGTTGATGCCTTCAGTGAGAATCTACAATGTAAATAGTCATGAAAATAAAGGAAACACATTGAATGAGAAGGTGTGTCCAAACTTTTGGCCTGTACTGTATGCCAACAATCTAATCAGTAGGCGAATTTTTTATTACAATCGTGCATGTGAGTGATACGGCCACTTCTGACAACCAGGGTCACATGTCAGTGTGATTAGTGCATTGTGGGAGTTTGGACCAGATGAAGATGAAATCAGCTGTGCACTGTGGAGGGGATGCGTTTCTACACAAACTGTTTAAGTGTGATATATTTTCATTTTGATGGTTCTTTACAGAACAGCATCGCACCTTCGTACAGTTTGATACGTTCAACAAGCTTAAAAAGCAGCTGAGGCTAAAGTGAAACAGACACCGGTACCTAATGTAAACAGTTTAAATTATATAAAATGACATGATGGAGTTTTCTGAGGCAAACTGGAAAACTGTTCTGTGGTCAGATGAATGTGTCAGACCATTTTAAATGAGCTTTGGCCCAGAAAAGACGGTGGTGTTTGTGGGTTGTGTTCACATATGATTCTTCTTCTTTACATGGTTTTTTGTGGGTTACACGGTGAACTGTGTTCACAGAAGTGTTTCCTGAGTCCATGCAGTGATTTCCACTAGACAATCATGTCTGTTTTTAATGCAGTGCCATCTGAGAACCCAAGATCACCGGCATCCAGCTTTGACCTTTGTCCTTCCTCCTGATTCTCTGAAGGTTTTGATGATAGATGGTGGACCTTCAGAGTCTTCAGTGTTTCAGTTTGTCGACAGATTGGTGAACCTCTGTCCATCTAAAATGCTCCTGTTACACCCCGTCATATTACTGACCTGTTACCAGGCAACACAATTAGTTTTCACTTCTGATTTGTGCCAATCACTGTTCCAGCCAAATTCAAACTCAGCTAATATTTTCTATGAAATGGTAAAATGTCTCAGCTCCAACCTCTGATGTTATTTACGTTCTATTGGGAATAAAATCTGGCTTTATGAGATTTGCCAATCATTGCCAGGTTTAGTTAGATCTGCATGTTAAAAGATGTTTTTTAAATGTTAATTTTTCTTCATCACCGTACTAATGATGACTGTCATGAACGTCATGTCTAAATATTTTTTATTGAAATTGAAATAAGTACATGGGGGGGCAGTACTTTTTCCCCGCTGGTTGGCTGCTCCATGTTCTTGTACAAAACTCTGCAGATTGATTTCCATCACAGCAAATCTGGAGTGGGTCAGACGTGATGATTGAGTGGGATTAGCAGTGCGAGTCGTCGGAAAGTCAACGACTTAAATAATCCATCTGGAGACCCCTCGGTCAACGAAGACTCTTCAAGGATAAAACTCTTTATATGGAGGCTTACAAGGAGCAGCTGAAGGCATCGTGAAGCAGGTTCGACAGGAGGCTCTGCCTGACTCCGCTTAACAAAAAAAGCTCAGTCCAGTCTCTCCAAGGTGGCTACAGGTCCTTAAAAAGACTCAAATTCAGCTTTATTTATATATATATATATATCCTTAGAAGTAATTAAGTGGCGATACATTTAAAGTTGTTTGAATTGAAATCGGCTGAATTTGTCATTAATTTTCTGGATTGTTAAGTCGAAGTCGAGTCTTTATTTTGTGGAATTTTGATGATGTTCTCTATCTGTATTCACGTGATTGGTTATTATAATCATGATAATATTAACAGTACGTTTAACCCTTTGTCACCGAATGTGTCGGTGCTGACACATTTGCGCGTTGCTTGCCCGGCAGGGCAGGGGGATGGGGGGTGCCACTGGCGGGCTCTTCCCTTCTGGCCGCCCGGCCGCCAGCGGCTTGCTCCGGGGACGGTGTCGGGTGGGGAGTTTGACTGGAGCGGGACACGTGTTGGGCGGTGACGCGGGTGTCCTGGGGCGAGCTCAGGAAGGACAGAAACCTCCCGTGGAGGCCCGGCCGTCGTGGTCTGTATTCATACTGAAAATCAAGATCAAGCGAGCTGTTCCCCCTGTGCTCTGCGGGAGGTTTCTGTCCTCCCTGGGCTCGCCTTGGGACGCCTGCGTTGCCGTTTGGCGTGTGTCCTGCCCCAGCCGGACTCCCCGCCTGGCCTGGCACTGTCCCTGGAGCAGGTTGCTAGCGGCCGGGCAGCCAGGCGCCCTCCCTACCTCGCCGGGTAGGCGGTGCACGGGTGTGTTGGCGCCGACACATTCGATGACGATGGGTTAATTATCGTGATTTCAGAGTCTAAAATGTAGCACAAAAGATCAGTTCAAGTAGAACAGACCAGCTCGTTTGCCAGTTGAATCCACCATGCTGTTGAAAAGCGAGCGCTGGCATCTTTGAGGTGGACTGATTCCGGTCATTCTGTTTGTTTGTTTGTTTGTTTATATGGGCCCTTCTGTAGCAATCACTGAATCTGTACATTCTCAGCGTTGTTCGTTGATCGACATCTACTAAATTCTTTTGTCTCGTCGAGGCAAACGGCCTCCTACTCAGACCCCTCTTTATTTTTGTTTAAGGCTCGCTTCTCCTCCCCCGTTGACCTGGGCTCGCACTCGGGGAAATCCGTTGCGTTTGCTGTCCGTGTATTCTTCTAAGAGTTTGACCTTGATTTTTCAAATATTTCTTATGCTGGAGGGAAAAAAAAGTGGGTACGGCAACGTGTCATTCAGGTGACACACATGCACATACATACAGTGCCTTGTGAAAGTATTCGGCCCCCTTGAACTTTTCAACCTTTTGCCACATTTCAGGCTTCAAAC
>JAQQAE010022708.1:0-10197 GCA_029823295.1 Pseudamia nigra | reverse complement strand
AAAACTTATGAGCATGGTGAAAAGACAGGTCGGATTCTTGCTCAGCAGTTACGTCATAAGATTGCAGCTCAGTGCATTTCTGAAATAAAAGATGAAGCAGGCTCAAAATGTACAGATCACTTTAAGATCCATCTGCTTCAAGGTTTGACATGTACATCCACAGATGCTCTTCTGCTTTACTCAGTTAGAACCAGTGGACATTTGAGTTACTGTTGTTCTTCCATCAGCTCCAAGCAGTCTGATTATTCTCCTCTGATCTCTGGCATCAACAAGGTGGAGAACTGTTGCTCAACGGGCACTTTCTTTTCGTAGGCTATTCTGTGTAAACCCAGTAGATCGGCAATTTGTGAAATACTCGGACCAGCCCATCTGGCACCAACAACCATGCCATGTTCAATATCATGCTCGGTGTAAATTTCAGCAGGTTGTTTTAACTCTGTTTACATGTCTAAATGCACTGAATTGCATGTTTTCTTAATTTGATGATTAGATACTGTATTTGTATTCATGTGTTGCTATAACAAGCTTCCCTAATGAAGTGGCCAGTGAGTGTATATTACCAGTACACCTCTCGTTCTCCAAGATCCTATTGAACAGTCTAGTTCAAAGTCCACTGCCACCTCTGAAGGGGAAGGTTTAGAAGGTGGTAGTGAGACGGTAGCACTGAGCAAAGCTGGATGTGGCAGAGCTGAAGATGCTGAGACTCTCCTTGGGAGTGATGAGGCTGGACATGATCAGGGACGAGCACATCAGAGCAACAGCTCAGGCTGGATGTTTTTTGGAGACAAAGTCAGAGGCAGACTGAGCTGGTTTGGACTTGTTATGGAGGGTCAGTGGATATAGTTGCAGAAGGATGTGAAATATGGAGCTGTCAGGCAGGAGGCAAAGAGGAAGACGAAAGAGGAGATGTATGGATGTGGTGAAAGAGGACATGCAGCTAGACGATGTGAGAAGAAGATGCAGAGGACAGGGTCAAATGGAAGCAGGCGTGGAGACCCCTAAAGGGAACAGCTAAAAGAAAAACCATATATACCAGGATGTATAGAGCATTCACAGAAATACACAACTGTATTAATCAACATTTCACAAAATAGAGATTTTTCTTTTTTCCATCTGTGTTTAACAGGTTTGATGTTCTGTGGAAAATGCAGTCAGGTTTTTTCTGGTTTCAGCAGCAGGCTGTAACTCATTATCTCTTAAGTCCAAACGTATGAAGAACAAACATCAGAGGGGAGTCATGTGGAGTTCAGTGTGCACGTGTTGTTTTACTCCCATCCTTTCCTTTTCTTACAACCCTATCTCCAAAAATGTTGTGTCAATAAAACCTAATAGGATTATTTGTAAAACACTGAAACCCTTTGTTTGACTGGAAACAGCACAAATACAACATGTCTAATGCTGAATGTGAGAAGTGTTTTTTGAAAATTACATGCTCATTTTGAATTTGATGCCAGCAACATGTTTGAAAAAAGCTGGGTCAGTGGCAAGAAAAGACTGGAGAGCTTAAAAGCAGACACCTACCTGTAGCCAAACATCTCACTACTGTGGTTGGAATCGATTACAGGCAACAGGTCAGTGACATGACAGGGGATAAAAAGAGCAAATGTTTCACCACAAGGTAAAGTGGAAAACTGTCCTGTGGTCAGATTGAATCGTTTGAAATTCTTTTTTCAAATCATAGATGCCATGCACTGAAGTGCAGATGGACCAACTGGCTTGTTTTCAGCACACAGGGTTTGTGATGGTGTGGAGGTGCATTAGTCTTTATGACATGGGTAACATTCACTATTCTGAAGCCAACATACACTGCCTGACAAAAAAAAGGTCACCACCTGGATCTAACTAAGCAAATAGGCCAGAGCCTCCCAGTGGATAATTACTGTAGGTTTGATTTTTTTTCAACTGGAAACAATTTTTTTATTCCTAACTGATGCCGTGAGTAACTTCTCATTTCTTAAACAATCATGTCAAAGACACATCCTATGGTTGTGGAAAAAGATGTTAATTCGTTCCAGAGGGATCAAATTATTGGCATCAAGCAAAGAAAACATCTAAGGAGATTGATGAAACTACTTACATTGGATTAAGAACTGTCCAACACATAATTAAACAGTGGAAGGATAATGGGGAACCATCATCTTTAAGGAAGAAATGTGGTTAGAAAAAAAATCTTGAATGATTGTGATCAGCGATCGCTTAAATGTTTGGTGAAATCAAATCATTAAAAAACAGCAGTAGAACTCGGGGCTGTTTCATAGTGAAAGAAAAATAATTTCCACACATGCAATGTGATGGAATTTAAGGGATTGGGACTAAACAGCTGTGACGACCTGATTATACTGAATGACCAGGTTATTCTATCAGTGGATTTTTTTCTTCCCTGATGACATGGACATATTCCAAGATGACAATGCCAGGATTCATTAGGCTCTGATAGTGCAAGAGTGGTTCAGGGAGCATGAGACTTCATTTTCACACATGGATTGGCCACCACAGAGTCTAGACCGTAACCCCACTGAGAATCTGTGGGATGTGCAGAAGACTTTGCTCAAGATCTTGGCAACAAAATGAATGCAACCATGGACAGAAATTAATTTTGTGACATTGCTGAAGCTCATCAAAATGATGCCACAGCAAATGCGTGCTGTAATCAAAGCTATCTTTTTTTTTGGCCAGTCACTGTATTAACAGCACATTTATTCAACGAACATACGCTGCTAAGTTGATGACATCTTTTTCAGGGAAGGCCTTGTATATTTTGACAGGATCAAATTTTCCCAATCAAAAAAAAAACAAAACAAAAAAATTCAATCTCAGCAGCCAGGGTTGTACATCCTAACAGACAGGACACATACACACACACCCCGACACACACACACACACACACACACACACAGGACGTGACATTTCCTTCAGTTTATTCACCTGAGTGTGGACAATGACACGACTTTAGAAGATGAATAGCAACACATTTGGTACAAAGATGCACAATAATACACCTAGTAGTGATACACAATAGAGCACTGCATAAAAAGTACATTAAAAACATTGGCGTCTCAGAACATAAACAGCATCATATAAATATACATTCGATAAATATGCATATCAGTAACACTCTCGCAGACAGTCTTTCTTTATAACACTTTCTTTAAAATATTTACAAAATCTGAGAAATACATCATTTCATAACAAAAAATAAAATAAGTCATGCTTTCCCATCATCGGCATCGGTTTGTAAACAGTGAGTAGATACTGGCAACATGCAGGAAAATCCAAACCACAAGGATTTTTGCAAAAAGCTGACGAAAGGGTCCCATGTTAAACAACCTAATGAGTTCGACACCGTTATCCCACATCTGTCCAGAGTTAGTGCCACAGCTGCCATTTCCACAAACCCAAAACACAAACAAGAAAATGTTCAAAAGCGCCACCTGCTGATGAAGAAATGGCACCGTGTGCACCGTTCAGGAGCACAAAACCTGAAACAGGTCCATATGGCTACAGCAGGGAGGGAGGGGGATATATTTCTGCCTGGTGGGGTGGGGGGAGGTTTACACCAAGGTGATTTTATATCATATAGTTTCAATCACAAGACACAAACATGCATAAAGAAAAAAAATAATATACATCCCGGTATTGGATTTTTTGTCTAAAAGGCTGTTTTTCCTGCATATTCACAAATCATTTGGACACCTGCCGTCACTGTCGACATGCCGAACCCTTTACACATTATCATCACAGCTGTGGACACTGCAGAGCTTCAATAAACAGAGAATTTCACTTCTGATCAGGTCACTGGATATTCACCAAACAAGCCACGAGTCTCTTCAATGTTGGAATTTTTTTTTGTTATACACACTTTCATTCAGCACTGTTTGCCGTTAACAGGACAAAAGGTTTTGTTGAGATATTGTACAGCGTCTGGGCTCTCGTCTCTCGGTCAGGGTCAGGGTGGGGGGCCTCACTCAGGTGCAGAGTTGATGGGCGGTAGATTCCGCTGTTTAAAATACTGGGTGACTTGCTGAGGCAGCTCGGCCAGGACTGATTTGGCGAGGGTCTCCTTTGGTGCCTGAGAGGGAGGGAGAGGTCAGAGTGCATGTTACATCCACAATATGATTTACAGTGACAGGTCTTTGTGAATCAGTCAGTGGGAGCAAATTTCCAATTGGAGATCACACATCTGGTGGAATTCCCTGACAAAGATGGACATCTGTTTGCAGCACTGGAGATTGTTCAAACAATTGGCATCTAGTCCAGAACTTTTTGACACAGTTTCCTGATTTTCAGGCTTCTGCCCCATCACAATTGCAAACAGTGAACACAGGGACACTGTGGACGATTTGGGTGCTACCTAAGCATAATAGCTTTGAGAAGCTTAGGTGCTCTGTTACAAAGTCAATCCAGACATATACTACGATTAAAGCCTCTCCACACCAGTTGTTTTTTTGTGTGATTCATTCACTCAGAATGCAAATACAATGTGGTAAAAAATGTAATTTTTATATGGAATTTTTGGCTTGTTTGTGAATAGTTTTGAAACTAATTTTCACTGATGAAAATGTCATAGTTAAGTGCAGTTTTTTCCTCTTGCTCCCTGTGTGTTCTTCCGCAACAAATTGGCAAGAAGGTGTCAACTACAACTATTTTTTATCACTCCTAATCTGTTAAACAATCAGATGTGTCCACTGTCCATGTATCACAGTCTGTCCTTGTAATTCTCTGGAGTCAAAGTGTGATTTGTGATGTCACAGAAACATTGATCTTTGGGCCAAAAATCTAATCAGTTTTGACAGGAGTCTGTGTAAAAAAAACTCCCTCAAAGTGTTTTCATAAGGACGTCCATAAAGTCAAACTGAGCTTTACCACCAGAGCCAGTTCAATTTATTCTTGTGCCCCAACAAATTTTTAGTGAGATGTCATGCTCTTAACCACAGATCCACTATTTACAAAGATGATGAAGAATACGCTGCAACATCATAGATTAATAAGGTTTAAATGCAATACTAATATTACACCAATGCCATTTAATTTACTTGTAATTGACATTATTGTGTCATAATTACAGTATTATTCACTTTATTTTCCCTCAGACAGGATTTGTGTAGTGAACCTCATGAGAGTTGATGGCTGAGACAGAGACAGGCCTCAGTCAATCTTCTCCTTGTCCCTGTCTGAGAAATGACACTTTAATGTCAAATTCCTCAGAAATCATGTGGCTTGTGGAAAGCAGTTCCAATATTTACTTGGGTGAAGCTGGGGCAGAAGAATCAGACTAAATCTGTGTAGCAGATGTACTTCTCCCATTGGAATGAATGCAACACTGAAGGAGGGAATCACTGTCCTGTGGACTGTATGTTCTTAACTGTGTTGGTTGAAATAAAAACAACACAAAGAAAGAAACACTTTATTTTGAAACCTGGCGTGGATATTTCTAAAAACAAAAAAAAAAAGTCTAAATTTTCTAATGCCATCGTCTTCAGTGTGAATGTGAGCCAGGAAGTCAGTTTCTGTAGCACTGTGAAACTGGGTGTTTTTTGTCTTTTTTTAGTAATAACTCAGCAATTAATGCATGGATCTTGATAAAATAATTGAGGGATATTTAGGAGGGGACTTTGTGTACATCTTCAATCAACCACCACAGCGGAAATAACGAGGAGTGACTGAACGGTTTTGGCACATCTATGACATCTTTAATGTTTATTTGGTTGATTATGACAGATTTGTCTCTGTCTCAGATTGACTCTTTGAGGCGGGGGGCTTTGGGTCTGAATTGTCTGGGGGTGTTTGGGCTTCACGTTACAACTATTTACAGTTATACTCATTGTTTTTGCAGCATGCATTTATATGCATTAATTGCAGGGTGGAAGAGTAAGAAATTAACATGAAGAGAGGGCAGGGAGACAAAAACAAAACAAAAAAAACAAATGCATTTTTGTGACTGACAGGAAACAAGAGCATTTTGGTTTGTGGATGAAGAATAGACCTTTTTTCACATTAGCACATCGTAGCCTTACAAACTGTCAGTAGTTAGTGATGGGTAAAATTAAACTGTAATTACTGACTTAAAAGAACAACTAGAGGCCACTCATACCTTCACCATAGCTGTTTGATGTGGATCCAAGTAAAAAACATGGTTTTTAAATTACTGTTGTACAATAACCAACAGGACCTCAAACTTGTATCCATCACCAAATCTGAGCTCATGTGGAGTGAATGGACAGTCTTGGCGTATCTGTGATGTTTCAATGTATATTCAGTTGAATACGATGATTTTGGTGCAGTTCCAGATCTGATGGAAGAGTGCACTATGGGCCTTGGCGGAGGTCTGTGCTCTGCTGAGAGCCATACTTCAGTTATACATCATTTTCAATGAGATGTTTGGTTTTAAGGAAACATAATAATCTTCTATGTCAGAATGTTTGGCTGATTAAATGGTCATTCATTTTTTTATGATAAAAATTATTCTTACACTGGTCATGAAAAATCCACTGTCAGCTGACCTCTTTATAATTAGGACGTCTTACAATCAAGTCCAGATGCAGATTAAAGTTTTAAACATAAATCTGTAGTTTTTGGTTCTGTTCCAGCACAGTGGCTGCTAACTTTACAACTTTTATTAAAAGACTTGTGAAAGTTACTCTGCCACCACAGCTCATCATTTCAGGTCCGTCTCATTAATGCTTCCCCTGGCTGTCTGTTCCTCTCTCTCCCTATGTCTGCTGGTGTCTCTCACCCTTCCCAACAAACT
The DNA here is from genome assembly GCA_029823295.1 of Pseudamia nigra. Classification (NCBI taxonomy): domain Eukaryota; kingdom Metazoa; phylum Chordata; class Actinopteri; order Kurtiformes; family Apogonidae; genus Pseudamia; species Pseudamia nigra. The sequence continues at coordinate 3,449 of JAQQAE010022708.1, read as the reverse complement.
GGAACAAAGCCAGTGAGCACTGTCTGTTCTTTCCACTACAGAGGAAGTCAGCTCGCCCACCACCAGCCCACACACACACACACACACACACACAAAGCACTACATACTTGAGTCCTCTCCTAGTTGTCAAATCTATACACCGTCATGTATTTGTGTGCTCATCTGAAGCACATGTGTAACAAGTCACATGAACATTTACATGTACTACTGTACACATAATCTCAGATCACACACGCCTCGTATCTCGGTCTGTGTCGTAGAGCGACAATCTGAGCAGTACCAGGCTACCATTTGCTTAGAGTCACCCTCACACAGCATGATATTGTGTCATCAGGTGAAGCGTAAACCACGCGGCTAAGATGGAATCCAACAGACACCAGTCACTCAAAACATTAGTATCGAGTGGCGAATGGTGTCTTGGCAAATGAAAACCCTCAAATGTCTGTGAGACCTGGCTAAATCTGCTGAAATATACCCCAGAGACTGTTCTGTGAAGAGAATATGTGGTAAATATTCATAGTGAAACACAGATTCACTGAGTTTAAACATGTCTGTTAGAGCTGTGGCCAACATCAGGCTGGGAGAAAGAGAGAAGGGAGGCAGAACAACGTTCAGACTGGGCAATCAATACCAAGTATGAAAAAGAAACAAGCACATACAAAATCTAAAACAAATTGAGGAAACAAGACACTGTACCTGATACTAATTCAAATTCTGAACATAGACTGTTTGTATTAGTAGCAGAGTAATCGACAGCACCCACTGGTTCCTAAAATGTGGTTTCAAGGCCAAAAATGACCATATTTGGGTTAATGGTAGAAAACTACAGGAGAACAACTTCATCTAGGGTCAAGCATACCAGTTTATTTAAATCTAATACACATTAATCATGTTGGATATTCAGTTCAATTCAATTAGGAACCATAACTGATTTAATGAGCCATTTGCAGTTTCACTGTACCGGCCGTGTGTACTTAGACTTGCATGGCTTAATCTTTGAGACAAGCATGTGATCAACCAGGTAGCCTCTGGGATGGACGAGGACGCCGGGCGGCGTTGAGCTAATACTGAACACAAGCCTACTGACTCAGTAAAACTTCATCAAGAATTGTCCGAGCTGATGTGTTTTACTGAATCAAAGCTATGAGGTCTGACTCCACCTGTGAGTACAGCTGTCATACAGACCTGTCAATCAAAGCTCAGTAAGGCAGAGATTTGCTGGACTTTTTGCCATAATGTCTTAGAAGTGGAGGAAAAAAATTAAAGATAGAACACTAGTTCACACAAATAAAAGACTTAAGGACACGATGACTAATGACAAAGAATTTATTCACCTAATATTTTAGAGAGAAGGTCAGTGTAATTCAAATGGAGCCAGGGCTTTTTGGACGCCATCTCAGCAGCTGCAGGAGGTTTTACAGCTTTGAGTTATTCCCACACTGGCCTCACTCTACAGTCCCTGTGCTCGCTGACTGGTTTCTGAACACATATTTGGTTCCTCCTTTCAACTCCCCCAACTGTCTCACACACATGCAACTAGGATGGCAGAAATGATGGTACGATTGTGTTTCTTGAAATGAGGGGTTTGTGTTGTGGGATTTTCAGCGGAACTTGCACATCATTTCTACATCACACTTTTGTCTTCAAGCTCATTTATGTTGCTACAGAAACACCTAGTATCAACAGTAAACAGACCAGGATCCTGTTTAGATTGCAAACTCTAGTGTTGTGTTGTAAGGTGAAAACAGACATTTGGATGCATGTTTCCTGCCCGACTTGGTCTTATCAGTAACCACACGTTTCTTCCACACATCGCGTCACGTGACCTTTTCAGAAAAACACAAGACCTTAGAATAGAGACACCAAATTACTTTTTCTGCATTTTTTTCGCGGTACTACTGACTACTGTGTATGCACAGCACTCAATAAAGTCATGTATTTTTGAAATGTTGCTAAACACTCATATACAGGTTGTTTTCATTAAAAAAAACAATGCAGTTGGGAACACTTAATTATTTGGACATTATGTAGTTTTGTGTTCTGTTGCATAAGAATTACATTGTGACTTTACCCTTTAAAAGGAACATAGTGGGCAAAGCATTTTAAACCTAATTCATCCTAACATTTTCATTTACCATTAATAGGTAGTATTTAGAAGGTTATTCAAGGAAAAATAACAGACTAGTTGTTGTACAATATAATTGTGCAGCCTAAGGTTTTAAGAAGGGTTTATAATAAATGACAGTGATTCAATATGCTAATATGTGAGTAAAAACATGAACATTAACAAGTTTTACCCAGAAGTAACAGCAGGAGCCTCTACTTTTTATTTTAAAGGTCCCATGTGAAAATCCATGTTTATTGGGTTTTGATAAACTAAAGCTAAAATTAGCTCCACGTCTTGTGTGTAACTGGCTCACTTCAGAAAACTGTCCATGAAAATATTATTATTCTGTGCTTCTGTTAGTCTTTAGCCAGAATATGATCCCAGGTCACAGTCGAAAGTGTTTTCTGATGATAATAGGCAGTGTCAGACCTCGTAGCTTCCATTAATGAAGCCTGTGCATAGTTCAGGCAAGTACAGAAGTCTGTTCTGAATATTAATTTTCTGTCCAATCTCTGTCATTCCTGCCTTACACACCCCTAATCAGCTGCTCCTTTTAATCTGGAGTCCATTCATTCCACTATGATGCTGCGTTCCTCCACCTTCCCCAACTTCCTCCTCAATTAAGATGAATAAATAACAACAATACATCAAACTCCAAATCATATTTCTTCTGTGTCTGAGGCTATCCGTGTCAGACTTGCACAGATCGTCCCTCTCTTGAGCAGAGTCACGGCCAGAATAATAATGCAAACCAGCTCTTATAAACTAGTTTAAATCAGATGAGAGTGTCCAGCCTGGAATTAATTTTTTTCCTGACAGACAACTCGACAATGCTTGAGGAAGTTTTACTGAGTCAGTAAGCTTGCCTTCAGTATTAGCCCCGACCTGTTGTTCTCCTGTAGTTTTCTGCCATTCACCCAAATATGGTCACCTTGTCAGTGTCAAAATAGCTGCAAGCTGTCAACCAGGAAGAGTAAGAGTTTTCTGATGAAAAGTGGGTAGTTATGAAAACCCACAATGAAATTAGAGCATATGTAAGTTTAAGAAAAAACAAAGAGGCTCTCATACACTGCCTGGCTAAAAAACAAAGTTGCCACCTGGATTTAACTAAGCAAATACAGTAAGAGCATTTCCACATGCACAATGCAAAGGGAACACAAGTGATTGGGACTGAACAGCTGTGTAGCCTCAAGAAAACCACTAATCAGTGAGGCTAACCAGAAAAAAAGGCTTTGCTAGGGAGCGTAAAGATTGGACTCTGGAGAAATGGAAGAAGGTCATGTGGTCTGATGAGTCCAGATTTACCCTGTTCCAGAGTGATGGGAGCATCAGGGTAAGAAGA